>CANNZV010001209.1:118319-291424 GCA_947561585.1 Caprella mutica | reverse complement strand
GTATTTTCTTTTGCTCAAAAAGTAAAATATTCAGGTAGTGCTGGGATACATTTTTCCTTTCCTCATATCAATGATTACGAAAATGGGATAGACGGATTAGAAGCTATTCCAACAATTGGAACAGCCCGATATAATGAGAACAGGAAGTTAGCCCCAAATTTCGGAATGAATTTTAACGGAAATATACATCTACCTATTTCAAAAAAGATAAACATTCGGACGGGAATAGAAGTTACCTTTAATCGAACGACTGAGCATGTTTCCACTTACAGGTCAGAAGGAAGATTTACAATTATAGATTCTATTCTTGTTATTAATAGTCAAGTACGACCATTTGAGTTTGAAAGAGATATTAATCTCTGGAGTTTTACTATGCCACTTAATTTGGAATATCATTTATTAAAAGGAAAGTTAAAAATTTTCTCAGGAGTAGGTTTTTCATTTTTATTAAATAAACCTGACGCAGAAGTAGATGGAATTGATGATCCACGTCTTAATCCTAATTATCATCTCATTCTAAGTGTTTTTTCATGGAGTGGAAATTTAGGAGCAGAGTATAAGCTTCGTGATCGACTCTTTTTAAGAGTTAATTATTCCCAAAGTCTTACTAACATTTTTAATGAAAAGAATACAGGATTATTATTAGAAGATAATTATCATCGGAAAGCTTTTTGGAAGTCAATAAGTTTAGGGCTTACATTTGAATTTAATTAATTATTACCCTTATAAAAAATTGAACAGTTTAATCAATATCTCTTTAGTGTTATTTAAAGAAGATTTTTAGATAAAAAAAATACTACTTATCAACCATTTTCTAAAAGGAAAGTACCACTCACCATTAATTTCAATCAATACATTAAATTTATTTTAATATTAAAAAATCATAATGTATATTTGTACTGTGTAGTTTTCTCATAGTATGTTTATATCTCCTACAGCTAAATTAGCCTTCAGTTGTAGGAGATTTTTTTTGGAACAAATAGATTGTAATTTTTTGAGAGTTAATTTCGATAGTTACTTTGAAACAATTCTAAACTTCCTTTCCAAACGATTTCCATTTTCATCCACAAGAGTCAAAGATGATAACCCGCTTCAGGTTTTAATTCCATTTCATGGAAGTCAGAAGTACTCCCTAAGTAGGATTCATTTAAATGCCAATGAATGGTTTGACTTGGAGTTCGATGTGCGACTTTTAAAAACTGTTCTACTTAATTCCCCGTCTAAGTCCACAGGTACAAAAAATTTTAGTAAGTACCTTTGGATAAATCAATTGCATTGGATTATTATTGGTAGCAGTTCTATTTTCTTTGCAATCCGACCGAAAGGAAGGCAGTTCTTTATAATTAGGTTGATGGGGCTTAAAATAATATTCTTCGACAGAGGAAGTACAAACCAAGGTACATGTTCCATTTGAGAAGGACTCTCACAATCAGAATGAACTTGTAAGCCCGTATTTTTATCCAAATGAATATTTTTATGAAAAGGGCAGATAGCTGCATTTACGCCCGCTTGAGGCACCCAAACGCTATCCACTTCACAAAGAGCAGTAGCTCTAAATCCACTTTGTTTGCAAAGCGGTAATTGAAGCATTTCATCGACAGGCTGTTCAAACCAATTGCTTGTAGGTAGCAAACCAAAAATATCAAATAAAATTGGCGCTGCTGCTCGAACTCCAATCAAACCTGGACGACCTTCTCCATCAGCATTTCCAGCCCAAACACCTACCGCATATTTAGGAGTGACTCCTACTGCCCATGCATCTCTAAAACCAAAACTTGTTCCTGTCTTCCATGCGATGGTGCTACTGTTTGAAAAACTTTCCCAATCGCCCTCAGAATTGGGCCGTTCTACATTACGCATGGTTTCGAATGCTAGCCATGAAGCTGATGCATTGATAAATGGTGCTTCCAATTCAAGTTTATCCTTGGGCGCAGGAGGTGTGTTTTTTCCAAAAATATAATTTGGCTTTTTAAAATCATTTGGATCGTACCTTCCATCATTTTTATGAAAATGATTCACGGTTCTACTCATCGAAGTATAGGCATTGGTCACCTCCCAAAGATTAGCTTCTGCTCCTCCTAAAATTAAAGTTAATCCATAATGATCGGGATGTCGATTAATAGTTGTAAGACCAATGTTATTTAATCCGAAATGAAATTTTTCATAGGTGTAATCTTGAAGCATTTTTACCAAAGGAACATTTAGAGATCTGCTGATTGCTCGCTTGGCAGAAACTCTTCCGTCAAAGTTTTGGTGAAAATTTTCAGGGCGATAACCTCCTATAGTTGTAGGAATATCTGATATCAACATTTCAGGTAGAAGTTTTCCATCCTGAAGCATAAAACTATATAAAAAAGGTTTTAAAATACTTCCTGTACTTCGAGGTGCTTTGATGATATCTACTTGCTCTCCATGATCTCTTCCTGCCTTTGGAATATTGCCAGCATAAGCGATTACATTTCCCGTTTCGACTTCGATTACTAATGCCGCCGCATTAAAAATACCATTCCCTTGTAAAGTCAATTGATGATTTTGTAACACTTCATTTACACGTTTTTGTAAATGTTGATCTATGGTAGTTTGGATGAGCGTATGTTGATTTTTTTTCCCATAAAAATGTTCTTGGTACGCACGGTCGAGTAGGTGAGGTGCATTACGGGGTAGAGCATGTGGTTGTTCTGGAAGTGGTTCTTCCTTTGCTAGTTCGGCTGTAGTTTTATCAATGATTTTGGCATCTAAGAGTCTGTCAATCAGTCGATTACGTTTGGCTTGAAGTTGATTTCTATTTCTTCCTGGATGAATTAATGCTGGACTGTTTGGGAGGACTGCAAGAGTAGCCGCTTCTGACCAGCTTAATTTTGTAGGAGGTTTGTTATAATATCTCCAAGAGGCCGCATCAAGTCCAACTACATTCCCCCCAAATGGAGCATGAGAAGCATAGAGTTGTAAAATTTCTTCCTTCGAATATCTAAGTTCTAATCGAGTTGCAAGAACTGCTTCTACTAATTTTTGAATGATATTTCTAGGTTTGCCTTTACGAGACATTCGAATGGTTTGCATACTCAAAGTACTTCCTCCACTCACTACTTTTTTATTGGAAATGTTTTGTTTTAAAGCTCTAAAAAATGCTCGGATATCAAATCCAATATGGCTATAAAATCTTTTGTCTTCAAAAGTAATTATGGCTTGGGCAAATTTATCTGGAACAGAATCTATTTGAGGAAAACGCCATTGTCCATCACCAGCAATTCTTGCTCCAAGGAGATTCCCATCTTTATCTTCTAAAACCATACAAGTAGGATCACTAAACAATGGCTTGGGTAAACAATACCAATATGCAATGCTAAGCGATAGCACTACAAAAGCTGTTTTACGCCAATGTTTTTTGAAAAAGAATTGATATGGTTTTTTGAAAAAATTCATACCTCAAAATTAGGGAAAAAAGGATTGAGGAGGAAGGATTGTTGAGTATTCGTTAAGGGTGAGTTATTTTTCGTTTAATCCGCAGCTTTAAGTAACGCGACTCTCCTGAGTCGTGACGATTTTCGAAAAACAAGTTTTTCGAAAGATTTTGATTTATATTATTTTTCGAAAATCGTCACGACTCAGGAGAGTCGCATTACTTAAAGCTGCGGATTGTTCATTTCCAATCCCAACTGCAAATATGCTTTTACAGATAATTGCATCACTAAAGCATCAGCTTCTACATCAATACGAGGAAGGTCAACTTCGTTAATTTTTGCTTTTGCGAAAAAACCATCTTTGTATGGAAAGTATTTAATTTTTTGATTCGCTGCTGCAATAGATTTCGTAATGGAAAATTGAAGATTAGCCATTAACTTTTCTTCGACCATATTCTTCAAAAACACAACCATGGTTTTACTGATAAAATTATTGCCTTTTAAATCGAATTCAGCATCAGTAACTTTTACTAGTTGATTGGTTTTATCAAAAACAGGTTTGCCAATCAAAACTCCAATTCCATCAAATGCGCCTTCTAGGTTTAGAGTAATTTTTAATCGTTGCCCATTTTGATTAATTGAGATAGAGCTGACATTGACTTTTTGACCTTTGTATTCAAATTTTTGTTTTTGTAACAATGACAATGCAGTTTTTTCCATTGCTCTAAAATCTAATCGAAGCAATGATTGGATATGACTTTCTTTTTCAATATCTGGAACAATATCAGGAGATTTGATTATTGTTTTTCCAGCAGATAACTCCTTTCCATAAGAAAATTCAGTAGCACCTTTTAAACCAATTTTAGTGTACATAAAATTGTCATCTTCATAAATCGGACTCATCGAAGTATCGACTTCATCACATTTCCACCATACTTTTCCATTTGCAGGAGTAGGAATTGGATTAGGAAGAGAAGATAGAAATTGATTGAGCAAAGGTTGAATATTTAAAACCTCTTTGATTTTTTCATCGACCTGTGCACAGAGTTTTTCCTTATTGGATTGGATGGCATTTAGAACGGTTTTATCCAAAGGAATATTGACTAAGCCAAAATCTAATTTAGGTTCTTTAATCCATTGAAAACCAGTCAGTTGTGTTCGAGTTGCGATTTCCCAATTGTCTTTAAATAGAAATTGAGTTTGGAATCCTAAGTACATTTCAAACAATACATCTACATTTCCCAACATCGTATCCTTTTGAACAAATAACTCTAGGGGAACTTGATATTTAAATGTATTTTTTTCTGCTTGAAAATCGACTTTACCTTTTCGTCGAGCACTTATTCGAATACCGCCAGCTCCAGGAGGAGTGAACTGGTTTAAAAGATCAACAGGTAATTGAGTCTCAATTACCTGTTGTAATGCTTCTTTATCTAAAGCAATTAAAATTCTAAAAACGGAAGTATTAAAATTTGTCAATTATATCTTTTTTCATTTTTGCAAATTCCTCTTCAGAGATGATTCCTTTTTCTTTGAGTTCGCCAAGCTTCATAAGTTCAGCATACACATCATTTTCAGGTTCTGCTTTTGGAGGCGGTGGTGCGCTAAAAGTTTCTTCTACGTCTACCTCTTCAGTTTCCATTGTTGAAGATGAAGTAGGGGCAGCAGAGCCTTGACTATTTTTTTGTTTTTTTAATTCTTCGGCTACTTTTTTTCCTTTTTCTAATTCCTCTTCATAAATTTCTTTTGCCATATCAGCATCAATATCTTCTAGCCCAATTCCTTTTTCATAAAAACTTAAAATCACATGCCCCAGCGCATAAGTAGATGCTCCAGACATAATAGACATGGAAAAGCCTCCAATTAGAGATCCAATTCCTGGAATGGCCTTGATCGCAGATGCGCCCATCCGAGCTAATGATGTACTAGTGACGGAAGCAATAAATGCCTTTCCTACATTTTCAGAATAATTTTCTCCATAAAGATTGGTCAATGATTTTACCATATCCAATTGGATTCCTGTAACGGCTGCGAAATCAAGAAATGGAACGGGGATCGCTCCTGCACCAGTTGCAAATAAAACATGATTTGTGATGATGCTTTCGGCTCTTACTTTTTTGTCTTTCATCGATGTAAATGATTTTTTGACTCGTGAAAATATTTTTCCTAAATTTTTTTTATTAAAATCTATCATGGCTCAAATTTAAAGGTATCAGATTAAAGGTATTGAAAAATTCGACGAATGTTCAATGTATTTAGGTGTATGTGTGTAAAGGTGTATATGTTGACGAAATAATTGTGAATTTTTAGATCTATCGATTCCTCATAATTATTTCGTCAACCTATGCATACCTAGAGCTACTGCTTTAATACCTCTTTAATATTTTTTAATAACGCAATGCCTGATTCTGAAAATTGTTGATTCAAACCATCTTTCTTTTCTCGCATCATAATGTACATAAAATTATCAGCGATGATCTCGTCAGGGTGAATGATATAGCCAGTATTATCTGTGATTTGTTCAAAGAATTCTGGGATGTTATCCATGTCAACAGTACTTTCGCCTTCTGGCGTAGAAATTACTCTAGCAGAATGTTGGTATCGTACTTTGTATAAACTAAAATGAATATAATCGAAAAAATCTGTTTTGCTTTCTGTGTATTCCGTTTCATTGGAAACAATGATAGGAATAGCGGTGAAAGGTCTTCCATCCAGTTCTTTTAATTCAATTTTGTAAGCAAAATTTACACCATCAGGATTCAATAGAATCCTTTCATTAAGTCCATCTTTTATCAAAATATTAGAGCGGTTACCTGTATTTTTAAAACCAATAAATTCATAAAGTTGGTCTCGTTTTTTAGGATGGTAACGGGTGTAGATATGTGAAATCTCATGGAACATGGTTTCTAAAAAACCTTTTCGGTTTTTTAAAACCAATTGATCTTTGGGAATGATGATACAGTTTTCACGAGTATAATATGCACCATCACCATAGTGGTTTCCATTGACTTTTATGAGTTTGATTTCTTTTGGGAAAATATTTGTAGATACTTTGTTACATAATTCATAAGCTTCTGTCATTACGCCATTTATAAACTCCATATCCTCTTTGGAAAATTCAATAACATCAGCTTTTAAATGTGCTTTATAGTCTATTAGAATTTTTTCGTGCGGGACTTCAGGGGCATAATTTTTTTTCATTTGGATGCTCATATCCAATTTGTTGATTAAAGAAAAAAAGTTTTCTTTTTCATCTTTAATGATGGCTTTACCTCCTTCTTCTTGATTTAAAAATAGGACTTTATGTTCTTTAGAAAGTTCTAAAAGTGGATTGTTTTGAGGTTGGGATTTACAAGCAAAAATAAATAGAAAGGGGAGAAGGAGGATAAAGTTTTTCATGTTTGAGATATTTATTTTGAGTACAATGATATGAAAAAACTTCTAAAAAAATTAAATAGGAAAATAAGTTGGTTATTTATTTTTTCCAAACAGAAATAAAAACACTTCGAATAATATTTAAAATAAAGATACATTGACAAGCAAAGAAAATTAGTATTGTTATCCAAATAAAATCAATCATTGAATTTTCATATGAAGTAACTTCTAAAGACACCATATACCTTTGGAGCTGATTGCTACTTTTTATGATAATATAAAAACCGCAGAGAATAGTAATTAAACTTACCACAAAATGAAATTTACTCCAACCTTCATGTAATGTTTTTTTTAGGGAAATATTCAATAAATAATATGCTAAGGCGTAAACGAAAAACAAAACCCCAAAAGATAAAGTGATATAAAACAATGCAATTACAAAATAAGTATCATGCATTTGAATATCGATTGCAGTATTGCCAAATGTGAATCCAAAGAAAACTGAGAAAATAAAAAATAGAATCCCACTTACCAAAAACCATTTATGGGTGGGATGAAATTTTGAATTATTATTAGGAAGGTTGTTGTCTAGAATCATAGTTTTTTTCAATTTTGAGAGCAATCAGTTTTGCCAAACCGATATACAAAAAAAACGCAAATATACTGTTACATAAATTTGCGTTTTTCTAACAAAGTACTCACAAGGTGATTCTAAAATCACCTTGTGAGTTGAAAGTCAATATTATTGCTTCACAAATTGCGAAGTCCAAATATCATCACCTGTAACAAAAGTGATAACATAAATACCTGATTGCCAGTTGTTTACATTAATTGTTTCGTTAAGGTTAGGTTGACGCAATTGAGTGATTTGCTGACCTAACATATTCGTAATTCGAATTTGATCTAATTTGATTTCAGAACGAATCTGTAACATTGTACTTACAGGATTAGGTTGAAGCGTGATTTTTCCTGCCAATGCTGGATTTACAGTCGATGAAACTTCTTCAATATCAGCACTATATCGAGGTAATAATTGATAACCATCTGTCCAAGGATCAGAATTATCGAACTGTCCACCAAGTCCAGTAATATTTAGTAAACCTACCGGTGCAGGCATATTATATAATTCAACATCATTATCAATTCTTACCGTATAAGTATTTGTTCCGTCCGTAACCGTTACATTAAATCCAGCTGCAGAAAGACTATTATCCCATTGTGTTGGGTCACTTAATGTAACATTTTCTAATTTAACGAGCTGAGACTCTGTATCTTCACCCAGACTAGTAACTGCCAATGGAGTTACTAGTGAGTTGTCTGATGAGTTAAGGACTAATTCATCAGGTGATATTTGAGTTAATCCATTGAATTGACTAATCACTCCTCTAACTGTAACTTCATCACCTTCTGTTACTGTATAGCCAAAGTTATTGGCGCTAAATAAACTAATTCCATCATTATTACCATCAATAATAAAGAATTGAATATTGTCATTTCCTTGTAAATCAACTCCATATACTACCCCTGTTAATTCTACAAGAACGCCCAATGAATCACCTACACCATTTCCATCATTATCTGCGGTAACTAAACCTATTGAATATGGAGAATAAATAGCAATATTTACAGTAGCTTGATCACAAGATGATCCATCACATATTTCGTAAACAAATGAATCTGTATCTCCAAATCCTGTATTTGGTGTATAAGTAATATCTGTTGTTCCATTGACTACAGCCATTCCGTTTGCTGGCATGGTAATAATTGCTATAGAAGTAACACCATTCGGTGTTTCATCATTTGCCAAAATATCAATATTGGATGCTAAATCAAATGTTAGATTTACATCATCATCTATTGCTGAAATAAAAGCAGGGGGAACAGGGCTATAGGTACATAAAGGAAATGGATTAGCAAAAGCAGTATTCACAGAATCCATATTACTTTGCAATGCATCTACACCACTATACGTCCAATTACCTTGAATAAATGTACTTCCATCAGGACCAGTTGCATCATTTCTATACGCCCATCCATCAGTATATTCCCAAGGTTGCCCGCTACCATCAACATTAATATCTCCAAAGACATCAACGACTACTCCGTCTTTAAATAATTCAATGGCATCATCTCCATTAATTCCAGTTACAGCTCCAGGTACTAAAATAGTAGGTGCTACTCCAAAGAAACTAAGGAACTTAGCTTCAAAACTAGAATCTGCTAAAGTAATACAGTCTCCTGCTGTAACCGCCATTGCTGGAAATGAAAATTCAATACTATCAGTTCCACCTCCATTATTTGCAGAACCAATTCCATAAATACTTAAATCAGCAATATCTTCCAATGCATATAATTCAATTGCTCTTGGTCCAAATTGAGTTCCACCAGTTGCGTTTGCTCCTTGCGGATCAGCTACACCTGTAATGATTAAACCAGAAGTTACTGGAACAATTTCATCCAAATCAGCTAAATATCTTGGAAGTAGTTGATAACCTGCGTCAAAAGGAGCACCAGAGTTATCAAATTGACCACCAATACCTGTAATATTGAATGCTCCAGTAGGCGCTGGTGCTGCATTTAAGTCAGCAACATCAGAATCAATTCGAACTAGGTAAGTATTTGTTCCGTCTGTTACTTCAATATTATTAGAACCAGCATTGTCCCATTGAGAAGGATCAACTAAGGTTACATTTTGTAAAGTAATTAACTGTGATTCAGTACTTTCATCTAATGCAGTAACGATAGCAGGAGAAACAAGTGCATTCCCTTGTGAATTTACTTGGATAGAGTCAGGTACAATTTGAGCTAAACCATTAAAACTATTGATTGTTCCTTCGATAGTCACTTCATCGCCTTCAGTAACTACATAATTGGAAACATCATTAAAGTTAAAAACTGCAATTCCGTTATTTGCAGCATCAATGATTGTAAAAGCAAGTCCTTCATTTCCATCTAAATCAACTCCATAAACCACACCTGTTACTGTACAAGCCACGCCTACAGAATCAGCTTCCCCATTCATATCACTATCTGCGGTTACTGTTCCTATATCACAAACACCCATTACTACGATATTTTCCAAATCGGATAAATATCGAGGAAGTAATTGATATCCAGCGTCAAAAGGAGCACCAGAGTTATCAAATTGACCACCAATACCTGTAATATTGAATGCTCCAGTAGGAGCAGGGGCTGCATTTAAATCAGCAACATCAGAATCAATTCTTAATCGATAAGTATTTGTTCCGTCTGTTACATCAATATTATTAGAACCTGCATTATCCCATTGAGAAGGATCAACTAAGGTTACATTTTCTAATTTAATTAACTGCGATTCAGTACTTTCATCCAAAGCAGTAACAACTGTTGGATCTGTTAAAGTATTTCCTGTAGAATTTACAATAATCGAATCAGGATTGATTTGTGCCAAACCATTGAAACTCCCGATAGTTCCATCGATAGTAACTTCATCACCTTCTGTAACTACATAACTGGAAACATCATTGAAATTAAATACTGAAATTCCATCACCAGCAGCATCAATAATTGTAAAAGAAAGCCCTTCATTTCCATCCAAATCAACTCCATAGACTACACCAGTCAAATTGCAGGCAACTCCCACAGAGTCAGCTTCTCCATCAGTATTGCTATCGCCAGTAACTAATCCAATCGGGTATGCTGGACCATTCAATACTGTAACAGTACCTGCCATTCCTAATCCTAAATGTGGATCACAATGGTAATTATAAAATCCTGGAATGGTAAAGACATGGTCGAATGTCCAACCAACTCCTACAGTATTGCCAAATGATTCAGGGTTGCTTGGGTAATCAGCCTGAGTAGCATTGACATTATGACCTCCACCAGTATTAACCCAACGGACGGTGTCTCCTAGGGAAACAGTAAGATTAGTCGGGTTAAAAGCACTATTTCCAACAGTTTCGACCACATGTAATTGTTGTGACCAAACGAATGGAGTTATTGCAAAAAGAAATAAAACGGTAAAAAGTTTTTTCATTAGGATATAAGTTTTAATGATTAAATAGTGAGATTCTAGAATTTGCTAAATTAGTTGAAAAAAAAGGATTGAAGAAATTAGATAGTGTTAATTATTGATTTAGTTAGGGCATTTTGTTATTTAATCCAAGTTGTGGATAATCTGATTTGGGATTATGGGTATTGAGTATTGAGATTTCGAACTATTTTCAATACCCAATACCCAATACCCAATACCCAATACCCAATACCCAAATCAGATTATCCGTAACTTGAATTATTTGAATAAAAAAGGTTCATAGACAAATCCTTTGAAGAATAAAAAAAGTAGCCATCCCGCACCTTCGATTCCTAAAGGAAAGCCCTCGCTAGTCCAACAGAGCGGGAGGATTCCCTTTAAAGGCAGGGTGAGGGAAGGGCTGCCTCCACAATATCAGTCTAAGAACCATAAAAAAACCTCCACCTAGTAAAAGATGGAGGTTAATTATTTTTAGAATCTAATTATTTAAAAAATTAGAAGTGGAATTTAAGTCCTGCATTCCAAGTACGTCCGAATCCTACAAATCCTTGGCTTTCTAATATTGTAGCTCTATTTGAAGTTAATTCAGAAATGTACCATGTATCGAATAGGTTATTAATATTAAATCTCAATGTCATTTTATAATCAGAGATAGGGAAAGTGTATGCAGCCCCTAAATCAACTAAAGAATAACTATCTAATTTCAATACTTGACCTCCTTCAGATTGGAATTGAGTATCTTGATCTAAAGAGAAATTAGCATAAAGATTGTCATTAAAGAAATAATCAGCATATACTCTTAAACCATCTACGATTTCGTAGTTAATTCCTAAGTTCATTGTAGTTTGAGCAGCATCTCCTACTTTTAATCCATCAGCAAAAATTGTGATGTCTTGAGGGACAAAAGCAACTGAATCTAAGTTACTTCCTACAGCAGTAAAGTCACTACCATATTCCCAGTTACCAAATGATGCCATACCTTTAATACTTAAAGCTCTGATTGGAGTCCAGTTAAATTCTAATTCAATACCTGAGTGAACTTGAGTAGTCGTGAAGTTGTACAATAATTCTTGATCCAATGCATTTTCAGTTCCAAAGTTTAACTGACGATTTCCCCATCGTGTGAAGTATCCATTCACGTTTGCGCTAAAAGTAGGGCTTCTATATCCATAACCTACTTCGAAAGAAGCGATATCTTGATTCTTAGCATCTTCATTAATATTATTAACAAAATTTAAGAATACATTATCAAAGATTGGTTGTTTTGAAATATAACCAGCGTTGAAAAAGACATTGTTATTATCATCAATGTTATAATTTAAACCAGTTTTGACATTTCCACCTAAGAAGTTTTGAACATCAGTTTCTTGTTCTGGGTCAGAATCTAAATAGTTGAAATAATCAATTCTTTTAAATCCTTGGTTAGAACCATTTACAGATGCAAATGCAGTTAATTTCTCATTGCTATACTCTATTTGAGCAAAAATACCTGCCCAATTTACAATACCATCATTCCAGTAGTTCAATACATTATTACCATCTTTGTAACTATTGTCATGGAAGTTACCAAATTTAGCTTCTGAAACTTCAGTAATAGAGTTCATTGGGTTGTTATCATTTGAACGACTCAAATAAGAAGTATTACCTAATAAATTTTCTAATCTTCTGTAGTGAATACCTTTATAATATCTAAAATCAACTCCACCAGTTAAAGTTAACTGACTATTGATTCTATGTGTAAGTGTAGATAATAATCCATACCAGTTATGAGAGTTCATAGAAGCTCTTCTGATAAAACCATCTCCTGAAGAAGTAGTAGTTCCTGGATCAACATCAGCATCACCAAATGCAGCAATTTCAGTACCTTGGTTATATGCTACGATATCATCCCAACGTACATTTCCATTAGCATCATGAATTCCTTTTCCAAATCCTGAGAAAGAATTGAAGATACGATCTCTAAAGAATCCATCATCTGGATTAGCGTTATTGATACGACCTCTTGCTCCAGTTCCACCACCTCTACCAAATGATACATAAGCAGATGTTTTTAAATCTGTATTGTCACCTAGTGTCCAGTAGTGATTTAAGAAAGCCTTAGGTTTGTGGTAAAAGTTTCTTCTAAAGTTAAATTCTTTTCCATCAAGAGTACCTGTATTCCAGTTGAATTTACGACCCATTCCTCCATCTTCTGTTTCTTGGAAAACACCAACATTAAGAGCATCAAATCTTGACATCTCATCTCTCTGGTGGTGCCATTGTGGCGCTCCTACAGCTGTAAAAGAAATAGATTGGTTATCTCCAATAGTTTGAGATAAAGAAAGGAAATAAGAGTATGCTCTAAATTTAGTTCCATCAACATAACCATCTCCACGAGTATGCGTGAATTGAGCAGTAGCAGCAAATCCTTTTTCAGATTGACCTGAAGAAAGCATTAAACCATATTTTTGGTAACCATCATTACCAATACCTACGCTAAATTTTCCACCTTTATCAAAGTCAGCAGCATTAGTGATAATATTGATTGAACCACCAACAGAAGGTACTGCTAATTTAGAAGCACCTAATCCTCTTTGAATCTGAAGATTAGAAGTAACGTCAGAAAGTCCAGCCCAGTTAGACCAGTAAACTCTACCGTTTTCCATATCATTAACAGGAATACCGTTAATCATTACAGCAATATTCGTTTGGTCAAATCCACGTACATTAATACGTGCATCACCAAATCCACCACCTGTTTTTGTAACATAAACAGAAGGAGTAGTTTTTAAAATCTCTGGAAACTCTTGGTTTCCAACTTTTGCCTCAATTTCCTCACCTTTAATAGTAGTAACGGCAACAGGAGTTTTTCTATCAATGGCAACAGAAGCAATTACGCTTACTTCTTTTAATCCAATTGAACTTTCTCCTAACATGAATCTTCCTAAATCATTTGCACCATTAGCAACTGTAATTTCTTTTGACATTTCAGCGTAACCTGTGTAAGAAACAACCAAAGTGTAAGCTCCAGTTGCTACATCTTCCATTTCAAAGTAACCGTTGAAATCGGTAGCAGTACCATAATTAGTACCTTTCAAATAAACAGTAGCCCCGATCAAAGCATCTTCTTGATCTGAGTCTAAAACAGTTCCTGTAATGGTTCCTTGTCCCATCATCGAAACTGTGAACAGTAAAGCGAAAAGAGTAGTAATAAAATTTTTCATACAAAAATGTTTATGAGTTTTGATTATGAAAATAAATAATGAGTAAATCAGGACTAAAAAATGAAAGAGTAGGTTTTCATTTCCCTATTCTCTGATTTACTTACCAATTATGAGTGCAAAACTAGAAAGGCATATTGGTTTGACCAAGGTCCTTGAGTAAACTTTTTGTTAAGTGTTAGTAATTAATATTCACACTTTTGGAATATGGCTTTTAGGCAAAAATGAGTGATTGATTGGCTTTCTATTGGTTGTTGTGACAACTGATTAATACTAGCGGTTTTATAAATAATTCTTTTTAACTATGTGTCTGGTTTCCAAATAAATAATTGTTTATACTATGAAAAACAATATTTTACTATGTCACACAAAGTTACACAATAGTTATTTAAAATATAATTTTGAATGCATCAAAATTGAATCTTATTGTAGTTGTATCAGAAATTATGTTCTATGGGAAAGAAATTAGAAAAGATTTTATAGGTTGAGTTAAGAATTAACCTTAACATTTATGCAAAAATAGAAAAATTATTTTTATTGAAAACAAGTAGTTACTAACATTTCCACAAGAGAGCTATGGGAAAAAGGAAGGGAAAAAGGAAGGGAAAAAGGAAGAGAAAAAGGGAAGACGGATTTACGATTTATGATTTAAGAAGTTTTGACGAATATTTTTTGATCACAATTATTCGTCAAAACTTCTTAAATCATAAATCGTAAATCCGTCTTCCCTTTTTCTCTTCCTTTTTCCCTTCCTTTTTTCTTATTTTTTTTGTAAAAAAACCTCAGCCATCATACATCTTGCGCTACCACCACCTAAAGTTTCGATAGCCTCAATATCGCTATATAAGATATTGGTAAAGCGTTCTATTTTATGGATTTGTTCGCTAGTTAAAGATTCAAATGCTTGTTTAGACATCACTAGAAAAGTCTCACCTTTATCATTTCTTACTTGAAGCATATTGCCAGCAAAAGATAAAATCTGCTCAAATGAAATATCAATTACCTCTTTATACGTTTTTTTAAAAAACTCTAAAAGCATATTTTTTTGATCTTCATTTTTTATGGTATCCATTCCAATAACTACGAAATCCTCCCCTAAAGCCATCATCACATTGGTATGATAAATATCTTCACCATTGGCATCTACAGATTGAAAAACTGCTTTTTTGTAACCCAGAATTTCACAAAAAATATCCAGTAACCGTTCATCCGTTCGAGGACTTGTACAAGCATAGACAATTTTATTGACTCGATCTAAAATCATACTTCCAGTTCCTTCAAGCATTTGATTGGTTGCTTCAAATTTTTCTAATCTATAAGTACTCGAAACCGAAAAATCATTTTTTAACTGGTCAATAATATCATCTCTTCTTTCATGTCTTCTTTTGGCAGAGTACATTGGATAGGTCAACACCGTTCCATCCTCATGAAAGGTGATCCAGTTGTTAGGAAAAACAGCATCGGGTTTGATTGGAGAATCTGTATCTTCAACTACAATTACGTTGATACCTTTTGATCGAAGTTTTTCTACCATTTCATCAAACTCTTTTTGAGCTCGAATTTTTACTTCTTCAGTACTCAACACTTTTGCTCTAGATTGGAAAGAATTATTCTGTGCTGTTTCTTCATTAAAACCAAAATTGGCAGGTCGAATCATTAAAATATTTGAAGTTGTTTGCTGGTTCATTTTTTTTATTGAATTGGTCTATTAAATGGTTAAGAGAAAAAGAAAATGGTTATTCTTTTTTCAGCCACAAATATAAATTATTACTCTCAAAATTGTCAAAAAAAAAATTACCAATTGCCGTCAAATACCTACCGTAAAATAAACTGTTAGGAACTTATAAAATAATTTTTCCAATAAATTATAAAATGGAATAATATTTGTTTTTTATAATATATAGATCATTATTTATCAGTTTTATACATATTATTTTTGTAACAAATTATAAATCCTATTGAACATGACCAAATCCCTCACAATTGCACTTAGCTGTATTTTATTAGTTAGTTTAGGTATTTTTAGCGCATTTCAAGTTAAAAAATTAAATACCACAAAAACTAATCTTACTGAACAAATCAAAGCAGTAAATGATTTAAATGAATCATTAGAAATTGAAAAAGAAGAGACTGTGATTCTAAATGAGCAAAATCAAATTCTTAATGAAGAGAATCACGTCTTAAGAGACAGTATTGCAAAGCTTCATAAAGTAATTGCAAGACTAAGATCGAAGATCAAAAAACAAGATGCTCGAATTGCAGAATTGGAAAGTAAACTACAATATCTTCAGCAGCAGTATGATTCTAAAAAACAAGACATTGCTATCCTTTCTAGAAAGGAAAATGTAGATCAAAATGCTATTGCAGCTATCGAGGCTGAAAAGAAAGCGATCAAAGATCAGATGACTACCATTCAATCGGAGCATAGTATTGAGGAAAATGAAAAGTTGATAGCTGAAAGTGAGATTCAAGACAAAATTGAAAGTGAGGAACGATTTAGGAAAATTGTAGATGTAGTTAATAATACAAGGATAAAATTTCAAGATATCAAGATTAAAATGGAACCTACAGGGCAACCTGTTTCCAAATTAATTTCTGAAGGGAAAAATTGGAAACATACTACAATTGAATTTTTTATGAATCATGAAGACACTAAAGTTCTATTGGATGAGCAATTCATAGTAAAAATAGTGGATATGGATTATCAGGAAGAATTAACTTTTGTAGAAAATAATCCAATGGTTGCTAAAGCTGTTCAACTTCAAAAAGGCGCTCCTTTTTATTTTGATGGTAATTTAGTTGAAATTTATCATAATAATAAAAATCCAAAACGAGGTAGAAACTTTGAGGTTCAGGTTTATTATAGAAGTGATGATGGAGAGGAGTATTTGCTCTTAGATGGTGTAAAACAGTTTATTAGAGATGGGAGTTTAGTGATGAACTAAATTTAGAATTCTTTGAAAATAAAATGATTGCTAAAATAGCAATCATTTTATTTTTAGGGAAAAGCTTCTCTGAAATTTAAGAGATTTCTAATCCCATTGTAACATATTATTCAGTAAGGCAGTACTTTTTGTACTGTCTTTTTTTTTGGATTCATAGACAAATCCTTTGAATAAAAAAGTAGCCATCCCGCACCTTCAATTCTAAAGGAAAGCCCTCTGGCTAAGAACCTAAAAGATGAACGACCGTGGTTCGTTTAACTTCAAAATCAATGCATCGTCATCAAAGCCATTCCCAATCCAATCAATATTGCAATTAATTTCTTTAAAGGAATTTTATGGTGAGCATTGCTATCTGTTTCAAAAAGAATAGTGGTGGCAATATGTAAAAATGAACCCACTACAAATGCAACGATATAATTTTGATTTTTTATAGTTAAAAAACCACTTTGAGCCAATTGGTCTCCGACGAAAGCACCCAATGGGGACATCGCTGCAAAAATCATTACACTCGTCCAAATAAACGTTTTCTTAAAACCCGACATCAAAAATAACAATACTAATGCAAATGCTGCTGGAGCTTTATGCAAAATAATTCCTAATAATAAATGGTCGTGATTATGTCCTTCATGAATATGTTGATTACTCAAAGGAATTCCTTCAAAAAAAGCATGAATACATAATCCTAAAAGTACTTGAATAGCAAAAGAATTTTTGCGATGATGAGGTGCATGGATATGTCCATGTTCAACTCCTCTGGAAAGTTGTTCCAACAATAATTGGACAAAGAAACCTAGCAAAATCAACATTCCTACCAAATTCCCTTCATTTGAAAAAGCAACTGGCATTAAATGCAAAACGGATATTCCTAATATAAATGCCCCAGTAAAAGATAGTACTAATTGTAATATCGCTTTGTTATTTTTTTGAAAATAAAAAGCAAGTCCTCCTCCTAAGAGAACAGACAAAAACAAGATGAAATATTCTATAAAATCCAAATGCTAAAGTTTTGGACGATTAAGAGATGCTTTGCTTGATGACTGTTTTGCTTGGCGGTTTGAATAATATTGATTTCTAAATTATTCGAACCATCAAGCGAAGCGTCCGTCAACCGTCAAGCGAAGCGTCCGTCAATCGTAATGATTTAAAACTAGAATAAAAAGTGGCAATTAAGGTGCCTATCAGAGTACCAAGTAAGGCTCCGATTATCACATCTAATGGATAATGAACGCCAACATAAACTTGGCCGTAAGCAATGGTTGCAGCCCAAAAAAGCAAAACCCATTTTATCCATCGAAACCTTTTTCCTAAAGTAAAAATAAGAAACACCGCTAAGGCAAAATGGTTGGTAGCATGAGAAGAAGTAAAGCTATATCCACCACCACATTTTACTTTTAAATCCACAAGTTCCGCCATAGCAGGATCATTACAAGGCCTAATTCTTTGAACATTTTTTTTAATGACTTTGCTACTCATCGTATCCGCTACCCCAATTGTCAAAAGTGCAAATATGAAAAGGATGTACCCTTTTTTTCCAAAATTTATCATTAAAAAACTAATCAAAAAAACATAAACTGGTAACCAAATATATTTATTTCTCCACAAGGGCATCACGGTATCCAACCATTCATTGGTCCATACCATATTGATTTGCTGAAATAAATATTGATCTAATTGAAGTAACTCCGTCATAATGTTCGTATAAAGAGAAGTACATCGTATTTTACAATGAACTTTTCTTAAAAGGGCAAAGTTATATTTTTTGTACTTTTTGATGCTTTTTTTGATCTGAAAGTTAAAAAACAATTACACAATCTCTGACTCAAACAATCAATATAATAAAGGAATACCACTAATTCTTTTTTGAATAAAGCCGTTCCCTAAAAAGATGATTTAAACATCAAAGAAATCCTTCAATAGAAAGAATTAATTTCTATCTTTACGACTAGCCTATTACTTTATTAATACAGAAACAATTTTATAACTAAATCACAAGGTTTTACCCCTTAATAAAAACTTTTATGGCACTAATCAAATCAATCTCAGGAATTAGAGGAACAATTGGTGGAGCGGCAGGAGATAACTTAACCCCACAAGATATTGTAGAATGCGCAGCGGCTTTTGGCTATTGGGTAATTCAAAAAACCAACAACCCTAAAATTGTTATAGGAAGAGACGCTAGAATTTCAGGTGAAATAGTCAATAACCTTGTTGTTAGCACATTGCGATCGTTAGGAATTGATGTTGTGGATACAGGATTGTCAACTACTCCAACTGTAGAAATGGCTGTTCCGATGGAAAATGCAGGAGCTGGAATTATTCTTACTGCTAGCCATAATCCAAAACAATGGAATGCGCTTAAATTATTAAATGATAAAGGAGAGTTTATTTCAGCGGATGATGCCAATGAATTTTTGGCAATGATCAAAGAGGGAAATATTCAATATGCTTCTGTAGAAAAATTGGGTAGCTATCGAAAAGATGATACTTTTATTGATAAGCATATTAATGCTATTCTAGAACTTCCTTTGGTTCGAATTAATGAAGTCAAAGAGCGTAATTTTAAAGTAGTCGTAGATTGTGTTAATTCAACTGGGGCTATTTCTATTCCTCCATTATTAGAAAAACTAGGCTGTGAAGTCTTTCTAATCAATGAAGAGATGACTGGTAATTTTGCTCATAATCCTGAGCCACTTCCAGAAAACCTTCGACAACTTTCAGAAGCAGTTCTAGCAAATCGAGCTGATCTTGGAATTGCAGTTGATCCAGATGTAGATCGACTTGCATTTGTCAATGAGGATGGTGAAATGTTTGGTGAAGAATATACCTTAGTAGCCATTAGTGATTATATCCTAAAAAATACTCCAGAAGGAGAATCTAAAAATACAGTTTCCAATCTTTCTTCAACTAGAGCATTACGAGATGTTACTGAAAAAAATGGTGGAACTTATACCGCAGCAGCAGTAGGAGAGGTGAATGTGGTTACACAAATGAAAGCAGTCAATGCCGTGATTGGAGGTGAAGGAAATGGAGGTGTGATTTATCCTGCGTTACATTATGGAAGAGATGCATTGGCTGGAGTAGCATTATTATTAACACATTTGGCACAGTTTGGAAAACCAATCTCATGGTTAAGACGATCTTATCCAAATTACGTAATTTCAAAAAATAAAATCCAATTGACAGAAGGAATTGATTTGGAATTGATTTTTGAAAAATTAAAAGAAAAATACAGCCAACATGATTTAAATACTATTGATGGTTTGAAAATTAATTTCGAATCTGATTGGATTCATTTAAGAAAATCAAATACAGAACCAATCATTAGAATTTATAGTGAAAGTGCTTCGTCCGTAACGGCGAATAATTTGGCTAAAAAAATACAACAAGATATTTCAGAGATTTTAAAATCAAAGAATATCACAGTACAAGGTTAGGGCAAACGCATCAAAATAAAAAATTCCCCCAAAGCTCAATTATTGAACGCAGAGACACAGAGACGCAGAGTTTTTTTAATTTTTTCTATGAAAAAATCTCTGCGTCTCTGTGTCTCTGCGTTCAATAATTGAGCTTTGGGGGAATTTGGAATAATTTCAATAAAATAATTTTGATGCGTTTGCCCTAGTACAAGGTTAGATTGATATCAACTATCGATAAAGGTACTTCTCAAACGCAAAGAAGAATAGATGGAATTTTGGCAAAAAAAAATTGCTAACCGCCCGTCATTTTTTCTTTGCGTTTTTGTTTTTTAGGAAATAGATTTCGTATTTTGTATAAAAGAAAGTCAACCTCCCTTCTAAATCCCTAAAACTAATAAGTGTATAGATAAGCTTTAAATTTTTAGTAAAATGAAGTTTAAGTTTTTATCAAAAAATAAACGAATTCATACAATTATGAGTACAACAACAACTAAGAAGGTTTCACTCGAAACTTACTTTAAACCATTTAGAGAAAATGTAATTGGAAATAATCAGGTTTTCCAAACTCCTTTTGGCAAAAAAAATATTGTCTATGCGGATTGGACCGCAAGTGGTAGACTTTATCTTCCTATCGAAAAAATTCTATTAAAAGAAATTGGACCATTTGTAGGGAATACCCACACAGAAACTACTGTTACGGGATGTTCAATGACGATTGCTTACCACAAGGCAAAAGAGATTATTAAAAAACATGTTGGTGCAAAGCAAACGGATATTTTGATTTCTTCTAATTCAGGAATGACAGGAGTGGTAAATAAATTTCAAAGAATTTTAGGATTAAAAATTCATGAGAAATATCGAAGCCTCGTCGAATTACCTAAAGAATTACGACCAATTATTTTTTGTACTCATATGGAACATCATTCTAACCAGACGAGTTGGTTAGAGACGATTGCAGATGTAGAAGTAATTCCTCCTTGTCCAAAAGGATTAGTTTGTTTGGACAGCTTAAAAGAGTTGCTTCACAAACATCGTAAACGAAAAACGAAAATAGCAGCAGTCACATCTTGTTCCAATGTTACTGGCATTAAAACGCCCTACTATGATATTGCTAAAATAATGCATGAAGTAGGTGGATTATGTTTTGTAGATTTTGCGTGTTCAGCTCCATACATTGATATCGATATGCATCCTCAAGATGAATTAGAACATTTGGATGCGATTTATTTTTCTCCGCATAAATTTTTAGGTGGTCCAGGAACTACTGGAGTTTTGGTTTTTGATTCAAAATTATATAAAAATAGAGTTCCTGATAACCCAGGTGGAGGAACAGTTGATTGGACAAATCCGTGGGGAGAACATAAATATATTGATGAGATTGAAGCACGTGAGGATGGAGGAACACCTGCATTTTTACAAACCATTAAGGCAGCCCTTTGTGTTCAATTAAAAGATAAAATGGGTGTTCAAAATATTCTAAAAAGAGAGGAGGAGATGTTAGGCAAAATTTGGAAAAGTTTAGATAAAATTCCAAATCTCCATGTTCTTGCTGATAAACAAAAAAAGCGACTAGGAGTGATCTCTTTTTATATTGAAGATATGCATTATAATCTTGGAGTTAAATTATTGAATGATCGTTTTGGTGTTCAAGTAAGAGGAGGGTGTTCTTGTGCAGGAACTTATGGACATCATTTATTAGCAGTTTCCCAGCAGTATTCTAATAAATTGACTTGCCGAATTAGCCTAGGGGATATGAGTGAAAAACCAGGTTGGATTAGAATGTCAATACATCCTGTAATGACGAATAAAGAATTGAAATTTATACTTGATGCCATTACTGATTTGGCTAAAAATCATAAAAAATGGGCTAAGGATTATGATTATAATTGTACTACCAATGAATTTGAATGTCAATTGAATCATATGAATGAAGCTGAAAGAGTAGAAGAGTGGTTTAACTCTGATTTGGTGTAAATAAAAAATAGTCATCTCGAAAAATCGAGATGACTATTTTTTTATGCTCTAATTCCCAACAGTAAAAGTTGTTCGATATTCTCCATCCTCTAATTTTCCAAAATATTCTGGCTCATCTTTACTATTTGCAAAATGGTATAAGTCGAAATCCATTTCGAAGGTGATATCATAAAAGGTAGAATCTCCAATACGATCTGTCTCTAGATTGCTAATCCTAAAAATAGCATCGGGATCACATTCCCTTGGTGTGACTCTAACTCCAGCCCATACTCTTTGTGTTGACCCTTTTAAATAGTTTTCTACTTCGCAACTCCAAGAAATGCCAAATTCATAACCAGGTGATTGAGTTGAGAAACTAGATGCGTCCTTTATAGGTAAATCAATTCCTTCTCTAATGAAACTATCTAAATAATAAAACTTTGGATAAGTAATCGTATCGTATATTCGAGGAGTAGATATACTTATATTGGGAATGAAATCATCAGGATTCCCTATAGGGTCTCCAGATGGAAAAAGAATAAAGGAGAAATAAGAATACTGAATTGGAGTATTAGGATTCAAAGTAGGATCTGCGGCAGAAGTTGTTGCAGAATATCCTACATTATTTATATTATAATATTCTTGTTGAGGAGTACTTCTAATACAAAAATCGTTTCCATTTATTTTTCCCTTAAAATATACGTCTTCTAGTGAATCGTTTGAGCAGGTGAAGACCATATCATTACGACAAGTTTCCCTTGCTTCTTCATATTTATCTTTTTCCTTTTTGCATGAGAAGAGTAAACTAAAAATTAACACTAAATAAATTAGATATTTAAGCATAAGGTGAATTTTTTAGAGCATATTATTTTCTAATAAATTCCATTTTTTGAAAAAAGAATAACGAAATGGTTTTATATTCATCTCTTATCAAAATACAAAATTATCAGAAAATAATTATTAGTGAACTAAATAATTTTTCAAATTATTCGACAGGACCACCTCCCGTTACATGAAAAATAAATGTTTTATTTTCTCCTCCTGGACAAGTATTTTTTACAATTGCTGTTACTGAACCACCTATAAAACCTAAGTCCCAAGTTATTTGAGCGGTGCTTTGGTTAACATTAGACTTGTTAAGCATTGATTATCAGAAAAATAGGATATTTGTGCAAAAAAATGATAGCATATCAAAAAATAAAAACAGACCGTCAATTTAAAGCCTCAACAGGAAAAAGTAAAAAAGAATTTGAACTATTATTATCAGATTTAGAAAAATACTACGAATCAAAAAATGGTCAAACCTATGAGGAACATATAGAAGAAAATGTCATTGAGATACCCAAATTAAAGACATTAGGAGAGGCGTTGTTTTTTGTATTGTTTCAAATGAAGAATGATTTAACATGGGATAGTTTGAGTGTGGTATTTGAAATGTCAAATGCTTCAGCATGGAATAACTTTAACGCATTTTCAAAATTATTAGAAGAGATGTTAGAAAAAAAAAGTGATGCCTAAAAGGCATTATGGAAGTGTAGAGGAATTTGAAAAGCATACAGAGTCAGCCGAAGAAATAATTTTTGATGGTACCGAAACTCCGATAGAACGTCCAAAAGGCAATGATAATCAACGAGTTAAGTATAGCGGAAAGAAAAAGACGCATACGAATATAGCATTAATTCTATCGGATAAGAATACAAAGATTTATTATGTCAGTCAATTGTATGATGGTAGTCAGGTTGATTTTGGAATATTAAAAAAAGAGTTTCCACCGTCAAAAGATTGGTTTGGTAAGAGGAAGCTATTATTGGATTTAGGATTTATAGGTTTTAAAAAAGTGTATAATGTAAAAGAATTGTTACTAGGAGAGCGAAAAAAACGGAAGTCAAAAAAAAATCCTAACCCAGAATTGACACCAGCACAAAAAGAGAATAATAGAAAGATAAGTAGAGAAAGAATTTTCGTGGAGCATGCCATTGGGAAAATGAAAATATACCGCATTTTAAAAAACAGATGTCGAATAAAAACAATAGAATTACAAAATAGAATTATTGGTTTAGCAGCAGGGCTTTGGAACTACCATCTCAGCCTAGCAAATTGATAATCAATGCTTAACAAGTCTATTAATAATTTCTCCTCCACTTACACTACATTCCACAGAAATATTTGGAGTAAATGTTTCATTGCCATTGGCAGACATTCCAATTAAATTATAGTAATCAGTTTGACCAGCTACAACTTGATCTGGACCTGTAAGGAAAATTCCCTGTACAGATTTAGCCAGAGTTGCTAGATTTCTATTATAAGTTTCACCATTAGGAAATGTTGTGCCATCTGAACAAGTAGCACTTACCGTAGTTACAACAGAAACAGACGATAAATCTTGAGTAATTGGTAGCCTAGGAGCTGTTGCAGGAGTTGTTGCAGTTGTAGGTGTACCTCCAACATTATTCCAAGCTAAAGAAGTAATATCAGCCCCAAAACCCCAAGCAGTATAAGTTGCAGAGGCAGAACAATCAGTAAATGCAAGGTAGATTCCTTTGATAGGAGAACAATCTAATTCTTCTGGACAACAAGGTCCACCATCACCTTGTTGTATTGCATTTATTCCTTCAATAATTCCAACTGCACTTCCTACTATTGCCCCAGCTATACCTCCAATAAATCCTCCTTCTAATGTACCAGTTGTCCCAACTCCTAAAAGAAAACCAGTAATACCTCCAACTACCGTAGCTTGTGTAAATTCTTTAAAGAAACATTTAAAATTTTGCCACCCAGAACAACCTCTAGTGGATGCTTGATTGAGCGAAACAGGAGTAAAATCATAAATACTTCCAAAATAATCCAACGCACCTTTAATTGAAGAATAAAAAGCAATAATGGCTTTTTTATCTTGACATAGAATAGAGCTATCATTCTTTTTGGATAATATTTTATTCTGGATACCTAGACTTTTTGCATCAAAATCAGATTGAGAATCATAGGTGCCTTCATCTATATATGCTAAAAGCTCAAGTATCGAAGAGTGGTATTCTTGACTAATAGAACCATCCGTTTCTAAAGAACTTAAAACATCGTTTATTCCTGTAAGTGCGACTTGATCTTTCAAAGATTCATACTCTTGCATGAATTCATCTCTATGTGGTTCTGGAATTAAAATAAAAGGGTCAGGATAATTAAATCTGTATTTTAATTGTTCGAAAATAAAATTATCAACAGTTTCATATTGTTCATAATTTTCACATAGAGTTGTCTCTTGAAGGTCATTTTCTGAATCTACATTACAACTTGAGAATGGTGTTAATATTAATACTGAAAAAATTAAAAAATTAAGGAGGGAATAATTTTGAAGTTTAAAATAATTAAAATTTAGTTGCTTGTTGCTTGTTGCTTGTTGCTTGTTGCTTGTTGCTTGAAATTTTTCATGTTTTTATATTTTAAATTAATTAATAGAGTTAAAAGCATAGTTGAGGGTAGGTACATTACCAATGTTTATATATCCTTGATAACTTAATGTGAATATATGCTTTTTGATTTTGATAATAAAAAACTTTAACATTTGGATTTATTAAAAAAAATTAAAATGTACCTTTACTTTCCTAAAATAAAAAATAATGAAACGAATATACTTCGACAATGCAGCGACCACTCCCATCAGTAAAGAGGTAATAGATTTGATGTCTCAAATGATGCAAGACTACTATGGCAATCCATCATCCATTCATAAAGAAGGACGGGAAGCGAGAACGGTAATCGAGGAAGCTCGAAAAACTATCGCATCTTGCATAGGTGCTTCTATTGGGGAAATATTTTTTACCTCAGGTGGAACGGAGTCCAATAATATGGTTTTAATATGTGCAGTTCGAGACCTTGGTGTAAAAAGAATAATTACTTCAAAAATCGAACACCATTGTATTTTACATGCATTGGATGCATTAGCCAAAGAATGTGATTTAAAAGTTGATTATGTGGATATCGATGCTAAAGGTCGAGTAAGTTTAGAAAGTCTTGATGCTTTATTAATGGAGGGAAATGAAAAGACCTTGGTGAGCCTAATGCATTGTAACAATGAAATTGGAACTTTATTAGATTTGGAAAAAGTGGCAGCGATCTGCGAAAAACATGATGCTTTATTTCATTCTGACACCGTCCAAACTTTGGGATATTTTCCAATAGATGTAGACAAAACAAGAATTAATTTCCTAGCTGGAGCAGCTCATAAATTTCATGGTCCCAAAGGTATAGGCTTTATTTATATCAATGGAGATAATATTATTCAGCCGATGATTAATGGGGGTTCTCAAGAACGGAATATGAGAGCGGGTACTGAAAATATTTATGGAATTGCTGGTATGGCAAAAGCATTAGAACTAGCTTATGAAAATTTAGAATACAACAAAACTCATATTTCTAAAATTCGAAACTATCTAAAAACTAGGCTTTTAGAAACTTTTGAAGATATACAATTTAATGGCGATCACGATGGCGCATTTCATTTTAAATCAATATGTGTATCATTTCCTCCATCTGAAAAATCTGCATTGTTATTATTGAATTTAGATATTTTGGGAATATGTGCATCAGGAGGAAGTGCTTGTAGTTCAGGTGCTGAAAAAGGATCGCATGTGATGCAAGGAATAGGAGCATCTCCTGATCGTAAATCTATTCGATTTTCATTTTCAAAATACAATACAATTGAAGAAGTTGATTTTGTAATTGATAAATTAAAGACAATCATTCCTTTGAAAAAAGAAATGGCTTAATCTAATTCACAAGGTGGCTTGAAGTCACCTTGTGAATACTTAACCATCCAATTCCATAAATTTTAAAAATGACTTCTTCCGATTTTTTAAAATCACTAGACCAAGATTTAGATGACCTTGTAGAGAGGACAAAAACTTCGATTGCCCACCTAGATCAAAAAGAACTAAATTGGCGACCTGCTGAAAATAAATGGAGTGTTGCCGAAGTGTATGCTCACCTCAATAGTTATTGCGATCATTATTTACCCCAATTTGAAAAGGCTTTACAAAAACCATCTGTTCAAAAAAAGGATGCTACTTTACCATATAAAAGCACTTGGTTAGGTCGGTATTTTATCCAATCGATGTCTCCCGAAAAAATCCATAAAAAATATAAAGCACCTAAACAACACAATCATCTCCATAGTCAAATCTCAAATGACGTAGTCCATATTTTTTTACAAAATCAAATCCGATTAAAAAATATCCTTCAAAAAGCGGACTTTATTAATATCAATAAATCTAAAGTTCAAATTGAAATCCTACCATTTTTAACATTACGTTTAGGAGATTTTTTAAAATTCTTTATCACTCACCAGCAAAGGCACCTAGTTCAAATCATGAACAATGAAACTCAACGAAAAGAAAATGGATAAACTGTTGATAACCAGTAGTTTATATTGTTGAGTGTGATAAATACATAACTAAATTCGCTTGAGTTTTTTCAGTTATTTATGCCAATCTTCTATGTAATTGGTCTGATTTTAGCATTTATTTTGGTTACAAACTACTCTACCCGATGATTTTTCAAAAAGTCTCGTAGAGACAAAATATGGGTAGAAGGATCATGCAAAAAATCGAATCGTGCCATAGGTACGTAATATATTAAGTACCTATGGCACTTTTTTGCAGATGCTTAAATTTTCTACCCATATTTTGTCTCTACGAGACTTTTTGAAGAATCATCGGGTAAAGTAGTTACAAAACCAAACCTTTCTAAAAAATCAATCTTTAAATTAATTCTACATATAGACCGTGTAAATGTTTTCATTTGCAACATCTATTTTTTTTTAACACAAAAGCAATTTTTATGAATCGATTCTATTTTGTAGTATTCACATTATTATTATTAGCAAACCCAATCTTTGCTCAAGAGGCAGAACAGAAGGAAGAAGTACTTGCTCAATCTTTGATGATTTCTTTTAAAAAGCATGGAGCAAAAAACTCTGAGTACATGGTGAAAAGTGGAGTAGAGGCTCAACAGTTTAATATTGAAAAGTATTTAGAAGAGAATTTACCAACTTCAGATATTCGGATTTTAGGAAAAATTACATCTTATGGGAAAACTGTAAAGATTGATTTTGATAGCAAAAATTTGGACAAAGAAAATGAGTGTCAAAAACTTTGCAAAACAATTACTTCAGTTTCAAAAATGCCTTTGTTGGGTTTATCAGCGGTAGCAATGGACGACTTAAAAGGATTAACTGTCGAACGAGTTTACGAAGGTTCGGCAGCGGCACTTGCAGGAATTGAACAAGGAGATGTTATTACTTTTGTTGGAGATTCGATTATGCAATCTGGATGTGATTTGACAGTTGCTGTGGGAGGAGCTTCAATTGGAGACGTATTAGATATTCATTTGGAAGAAGGTGGAAGCCAAGAAATTCTACCAATTATTTTAGGATATAAGGTGGTAGAAAATGTTACGTATGAGTATTGTTGCCCTGAAAAATTAGCATTTGGAAATGGGAGTGATATTATTAAAAACAATAATTTAACGGTTTTCCCAAATCCAACTGATGGACTTACGCAATTGCGATTTTTTAATTATGAACAAGGAGATTTAGAAATCATCATGACTGATGTAGCTAGTCAAATCATTTATAAAAGGTCTGTAAAAGAATTTAATGGCGTTTTTAATGAGTCATTTGATTTGACGGAATATCCAGCTGGAATGTATTTTATCCAAGTAGTGCAAGGAAAAGAAAGTTGGACAGAGAAATTGGTTTTACAGACTAGAAAGTAATACCGAATTGAATGGGAGGTGTACGATATACCTCATTAATTTAGGTATAAATTCTTAGTCATAATTATAAAAAAAAGAGGTTACTATTTTTTAATGGTAACCTCTTTTTTGTTTTACGAAAAGAGCAAAAAATCTATGAGCGAAGCCACTTTAAAAAAAGGTAAAATACAATTACAAAAAGAAGAAGAAATATATGTCTTCCACGCACACTATTTTCTTTAACTTCAATACCTCTTCTTTTTAGTTCTGTTTTTACAAGGATCTCTTTGTAAGGATTCTCATCTAGATCTAACATTATTTTCAATTTTTCAATCGAAAGATTAGTCGGTAATTTTTTTGGATAAGCAGCATCGCCCGTTAGTAATTGATCTAATAATTGACTCGCTTTTTTAAAATCCTTTTCATTTATATGTATTTCTTGAAATGGAGCAAAATGATTGGGTTCATCCTTATTAGGATATTTGATGTGATAAGGAATGTTATTTTCGAAAAGCATTGCAGTTCCGATAAGCAACTTATCCATACTAGCGCATTTTTGAAAAAGCGTAGCTACATCTTCCTCAATTTCAGTTTCATGTGAAAGTACCCAATCTAAATCCAGAATATCATCCATAGCATTTGATTTTTGAAGACAGAATTGCTAATTAATTTTTAAAACTAACTAAATATTATTAAAATTGTCAGGCAGAACCACAAGTTTATTACAATATAAACATCCAAAAGATTCACAGACTTCAATTACTTTACAAAAATAAAAAACATGAAATTATTCAAAATCACCTGCTTAATTTTTTTTACAACCTTTATGTTTAGTTGTAGCAAAAAAACAAATGAAGTAGCCGCTACAAAGACGAAAGCATCAACATCAAGGTCTTTGGGCGAATCAAGAGATACAGCTAAAATGGAAGATGGAGAAGAATCAGGAAAGAGAGGAGAAGGAAGAAGAAGAGGAAATCCTGAACAACGTAAAAAACGCCAAGAACAATTGTATGCTGAACTTAATATGTCAGAAGCTCAAATTACAAAAGCAAATGAAATAAATGATAAATACCGTGCAAGAATGAAAGCAATGAGAGAAAGAGGCAACGGTGACCGAGATGCAATGCGTGCAACTATGATGGAAATGCGAAAGAAGCAAAATGAAGAATATAAAAGTATAATGACAGAAGAACAATATACTAAATACACAGAAATTTTAGAAAAACAGAAAGGGCGAAGAGGACAAAGAAGAGGAAATTAAATTCTAAATAAATATAAAATAATAACGGCACCTACTGGAAAGTAGATGCCGTATTTTTATTCAACTATATAATGAATTTGGTTTAAGGCGATTTAAAATGTGATAGGGGGTATGAGAATTATGGATTAACTACAGCATATTCTAATGTAGGCATTTCTTGTTCATTTACTTTCTTGATAGCAATACTTGCTCGTTCTCTTCCAGATTTTAAAACAACATCATATTGACCTTCAGCAAATGCATTGCAATTAATCGTAATTACATTGTTACCTTTTACAAGGTTCTTTTCGCCAGTTTCAACTACCTTACCTGTTTTACTTTTTACTTCATAAAAAACAGTCTTAGCGATTTTTGATTTTAGAGTCATCCCTAATTCTTCGTTTGTCAAAGTACTAGTAACAGAACTTACTGACCAGTTTTGATTAGGTGATTGATCTATAAAAAATGTTTCGCTGATTGTAAAACTACCATCTGCAGCATAGTGCAACATTCTATAGTAAGTTTTCTTTTCTGGCAAAGCAAAATCTAAAAAACGATAATGTTGGATTGAAGTAGAATATCCTGCGCCTTTAACATCACCTACACGTTTGAAGTCAATACCATTTGTCGATTTTTCAATGACAAACATTTTGATATCATCTTCCTCTGTAGTTGACCATGAAAGCATGTTACCAAGCTCCATAGTTTTGATTTTTAAAGGTTTAAGATAAACACATTTGGCGGATGTAGTAGTGGATATGATTAAGGAAAAAATTGTCAATAAGAATACGTTGCGGATAGCAATCATCGGTTGCAAACTCATGTTGAATCGGATTTTGTGATTAAATAAATAGATTGTTCGCTGGCCTTTCTGTTTTGAAAAGTCGATAAGATGGGATGAAAAAAATTTGTGTGTTTTTCAGTTTAAAACCTGAGGATAAAAAAACGGATTGATATTGGGGGAAATTGTGATATGTTCCGAACGCGATGCAAATATAATCGGTTTTTTTAATATATCAAAATTTTTAAATGTGTACTTTTGAAAAAAAGATTTAAATAAATAATTCATAATGATGTGTATTTAGATTGTTTTCTTTTTTATAAATAAACTATGCAATAATTGATGAAAATTAATCGCAAAATTATTCCATTTTTCCTTTCTGGAATTTTGAATTTAAAATGGAAATTATTGAATATTGATTATAAGTGGTTGATTTTCAGTATTTTATAGTTTATCTAGTAGTTGTATTTATAAAATTGTTTAAAAACCAAATTAAGAAGAAGGGGAAACTTTAGTTTGAAGTCCGAATGATTAATACAAATTAAAAAAAAGGTGCACCTATTCTTTTGAAAAAAAATTGGAAGCGTATCAACAGAATGGTTTAGAAGCGTTAGAATCATTAACTTTTAAGTAAATGTTAAATGTTTTAAAAATGTGTTTTTTATTTAATAACTACTACTCAATTATGATTTATCATCTTATTATTTGAGCCAATAAAGACAACGAAAACAGATTTCTATCTAAATATTGCGACAGCTTATAGAAAACATAAAATTTAGAAAAAATAGATTTTTAGCTTCGAAGTGTATCTTTCAGTAATGATTTTGTATTTTTCGATTATTCCAATTATTTGGACTTCATTTAAGAAGCATATAAAAATACTACAATGAGAAAAACACTAAGATTCATTTGGAGAACGCTATTAGGTATTATTGCCTTTTTTGCTTTTTATTTTTTATTTACATTTTTGTTGACCATCATTCCTTCCAATCGAAATTTTAAACCAGCTCCTGATGGTGTAGATTTATTTATTATTTCAAATGGAGTCCATACTGATATTTGTTTTGCTATGGAAGATGCCAACCTAAATTGGAATGAGATTATTAATTTTAATAATTTTAAATCTCCAGAAAATCAAATTAAATATTTATCCATCGGGTGGGGAGATAAAGGATTCTATTTTGATACTCCAACTTGGGCAGATTTGTCAGCAAAAACTGCATTGACTGCAGCATTTCTTCCTTCCCCGACAGCTATGCATATCTCAGCTTTAAAAAATACACCACAAGTAGGAGAGATGATTCGTCATACAAAAGTGACTAAGGAGCAATTGGGGAAAATGGAAAATTATATCAAAAATACGCTTCAAATAAAAAATGGAAAAGCATTGTTAATTGACTGTTGTCGATATGATGGTTACGATGACAATTTCTATGAAGCCAAAGGTTCTTACCATATGCTACGTACTTGCAATGTATGGGCAAATCAAACACTAAAAACTGGAGGAGTAAAAACAGCAACATGGGCTCCTTTTGATAAATGTATTTTATATCACTTTGAAAACAATAATTAAAATGACAAAACAAAAAAAATCATCAGGTGGAATTTTAGGTTTTTTGAAAAAGATAATCGAATTTTTCCTTGGACGAAAATCTAATGAGAAAGATTCAAAGTGAATTTATGTAGATAAGTCTTCGTGGTTCGTCAAGAGAAGTGACCTTGGTTTGATAATTATTTATCCACCAAATTAATTCACTTTGAATTATTATTTTTAGCTATAAAATTAAAATCAAAAACCAATGGAAATATCCCCTAAGAAAGAACGATTAGTAATCGTAGATTCATTGAGAGGCTTTGCCTTAGCAGGAGTTGCGATTGTTCATATGTTAGAACAATATATTGCAGGACCACCTCCTGAAGGATTTATGGAAGGAGTCAATTCCGAGCCTGACCAAGTCATTTCCGTTATTGTTGGAGTTTTTATTATTGGGAAATTCTTTGCATTGTTTTCCATCCTATTCGGATTAAGTTTTGGCATCCAAATGGAATCTGCTGAGAGTCGTGGAAAAGATTTTTCCCTTCGGTTTTTATGGCGAGCTATCTTATTATTTTTAATTGGGTATGTACATCAAATGTTTTACCGAGGAGATATCTTGACAATTTATGCCTTGCTTGTCCCATTTTTAATACCTTTTTATAAAGTTCAAAATAAATGGATTTTAGGTATAGCTGCCATTTCCTTTTTGAGTATTCCTCGTTTTATTTCATTTGCCGCATTTGGAAATGAAAGCATTTTGGGAATACATTCCATGATGGAAAGTGCTCACCCATTAGTCTCTGAATATTTTGCTGCGATTCAATCAGGAACGATTACTGAAGTTTTTGAACAAAATGCTACCTATGGCATGAAGACTAAAATGGATTTTCAATTATCATTTATGGGACGATTCTATTATACGTTTGGTTATTTTTTAATAGGACTTTGGATAACGAAGATTGGTCTGTTTAAAAATATAACAACGTATTTACCATTTGTAAAAAAAGTATTAAAGTGGTCACTTGGAGGTTTGGTTTTAGCATTTGTATTGGGAGGTGTAACCTTTATGACAGCACCTAAACCTGTTGATTTTAGTAGATGGCATCATGTTTTTGGGATTAATTTTATGGATATGGTGAACCTTGCTATGACATTTATGATAATGTGTTTATTTATATTATTATATCAAAAATCTAAGTGGGAGAGACGATTGTCTTTCTTTGCACCTTATGGAAGAATGGCATTGACTAATTATATTGTACAATCCATAGTTGGGACATTTTTAATGTTTGGATGGGGGCTAGGATATTTGGGGCAATTGAGAACTATCTATTTGTTTTTGATAGCGATAGCATTAATTTCTGCCCAGACTTTATTCAGTAAATATTGGCTTCAAAAATTTAAATATGGTCCATTGGAGTGGTTATGGCGAAGTGGTACTTATTTTAAAATACAACCTTTTAAAAAATAGATTTTAGGATAGTTTTGGAAAATTTAAAAAAGGGATTTAAAAATTATCGAATCACATAAATTCATTTAGAACCCCAAATTTGAATCGCATAAAATTATTTTTTGTAAAAAAAATTAAACTCATGCAGCGAATTTAGAAATCCTCCTGTAATAGTGATTGAGTACTCATTAATAATTTTTTTTCAAATGTATTCAAACACTTATTATACCATGAAATTTTTCAAACTTACCTTTTATTTCCTTGCAGTATTGATTGCCTTTTCAGCTTGTAGAAAAGACACCTTAGAAATCGATGAGAAGGAAAAAGAACCCAACGTAACCGTAAAAATTCAAATTAAAACAACAGGATTAGTTGTTGACAATATGGGGAATCCTATTGAAGATGCTAATGTAACTCTGGGAACTCAAGTTACGCATACTGACCAAAATGGATTTTTTGAAATAACAGGACTCGCAAATGAAACTAAAGGAGTACTCCAAGTAGATAAGGCTGGATATTTTTCAGGATATCCTGTTTTTTATCCGCAAGAAGGAAAAGGCCAACATATTCAAGTTGAATTAATGGATCGAATGATTGCTGGAGTCGTCAATCAAAATTCTAAAATAATTTCTCTAGACCAACACCAAGTTGATTTTTCAAGTGCTACTTTTAAAACTGCCAATGGCGATTCATACGCTGGAGATGTAACTGTTTTTGCAACCTACCTTGACCCTACAGATGATGACCTTGAAAGCTTTATGCCAGGAGATCTTGTTGGAATTAATACTTCAAATGAAGAGCAAATTTTGACAAGTTACGGAATGCTAAATGTAGAATTAGAAGATAATCAAGGTAACCCATTGAACATTGATGGGGAGGCAGAACTCACTATGGAAATTCCAAATAGTTTAATGGGGCAGGCACCTGCTACCATACCACTTTGGCATTTTGATGGAGATACTGGTAACTGGATTGAGGAAGGAGAAGCAACAAAAATAGGAAACCAATATGTAGGAACGGTAACTCATTTTACACTTTGGAATTGCGATTATCCAAGAGACCTTGTAACGATTAATGGTTTTATAAATACAGATTCAGATCCGTCTGCATTTCTAATAAGAGTAACCAATTCTAGCGGAAGCAGTAAGACAACTCCTCCAAATGACGCGGGTCGATTTATCGGTAAAGTACCTGCTAATGAAACACTAGTTTTTGAAATTTTAAATGAATGTGGCGCTGTGATAATTAGTCAAAATATAGGACCATTTAGTATGGATGAATCTATTGGAGGTTTTGATGTTACAGGAAGTACTTTTCCCGAACTGAATATTAGTGGAACAGCCGTTGATTGTGATTTAAATCCTATCACAAATGGTTATGTAATGGTTTCTGTAGGAAATGAATCCATCCAAATTGTTGAGTTGAATAGTGATGGAACATTTAGTGAAACACTTTCATGGTGTGATACAGACTCAGTTACTGTATTTTCATTTAATGCTGATGAAAATAAAATAAGCGAGAAAATGGTTTTGGAATATTCAGAGACATTAACTGTAGGAAACTTAATTACTTGTGATGTTTTAGTTGCTGGTATTAATATTTCAGGACCAGTAGTTAATAAATTTATACCAATTACGGGCAACCTTACTCCGGGTTCAGGTCCAGGGACCGCCTATACTTTTGTAGTTATTGACGATCAAGGAAATGGGAATAAAGTACTTTATAGTTCAACCATAATAAATTGGTCAGGTGGAACTACTGATCCTCCATTATTAAATGTAGGCATCGATATTTCTGTTACTGGAAATCCATCAGATATTTTTTCATGGGATAATTTAGGAAGCCCTGATCTGCCTACTCAAATTTTGAATGAGGTATCTGGAGGTATTATTGATGTAAGATTTAAGAATGTTGTGGTCAATGAATTGGATGCTAATTTAGAAATTGTATCTACGAACCCAGGACATACTATAAGATATACTGTTTATTTTGATTAGATAATTTTGATTGAGGTTTTATAAAAATTGAATTTATCCGTTTTTATAAAATCTCAATCCTCTTTTTTATTCCAAGTAAAATACCGTTTATCCATTTGAATTAAGCCAACTTACAAATTATAACTAAGAACCTTGGAAACTCAAAAAATAATCTCAGGATGTAAAAATGATGAAAGAAGTGCTCAACAGGCACTCTTCAACATTTATGCTCCATATGTTTTTACCATATGCAGAAGATATGCCGCATGTGATGAAGATGCTAAGGAAAATATGCAAGATTGTTTTTTAAGGATTTTTAAAAAGATAAACCTTTTTGATTCCAAGAAAGGAAACCTGAAAAGTTGGATAGCAAGGTTATGTATTAATGAATCCCTAAATAAGATAAAGTCAAAACCTAAAACTATTGCAATGGTAAATATGGATTTGACCACATTACAAATTGCATTTAAGGAAAATAAAAACGTAATAAAAAATGGTAGACAAGAACTTTTGATAAAGGCAATTCAATCCTTACCCGAAGGTTATCGGAATGTGTTGAATCTTTACATTTATGAACAAAAATCTCATAAGGAGATAGGAGAATTATTAGGAATTGCTGAGGCAACTTCTCGTTCCCAATTATCAAGAGCGAAAATAATGTTAAGGCAATTAATTCAAAAGAAAAAAATAACGTCTTATGGAATTTGATGATTTTGAAAAAGAATTATTCGACGACCTTGAAGGCTATCCTTCTGAAATGAATCTTGACCAAGAATGGCAAGAACTGGAAAGCCTATTGCCAAAGAAAAAGAAAGAAAGAGGGATTTTCTTTTGGTTGTTTTCAGGAGTAAGTATTTTATTGTTATTTGTAATGGTATTGTTTTTTTATGATAAAAATCTAAACTCCAATACAGAAAATATGGTTTCTGTAAATCAAGATATTGCATTAAATGAAGAAATAAAAACAGATCAAAAACAAGATATTTACAAACCTATTTCTGTAGAGGAAAAAACAAAAAATAATAGCTTTAATAATAAATTGACAACACCCAAATTGTCAACTAATGATGTAATCCAGAAAAATCAGGATGGAGAATTATTTGAAAAAATGGTAGTTCAAAAGTTGGAGGATCCTGCAACTCTTGATTATCAAAATTTACAAAAAATAATAGATAAAAAACCATTAAAACCTTTTGAGGAGAAAACTCAAAGCATAAATAGTTCTCTAAAAATTGATGAATCAATTTCTGAAATTCCATCTTTGGAATTTTATCTTTTTACAAAACCGACAAACCTAGAACTACCGGATTCATTACGTTTTTTCAATGATATCTTACCATTGCCTGAAAAAACCAAACGATGGAGTATTGGAATAGGGAGTACCTATGGTTTTAATAAATTTAAACAAACTACGACAAGTACTGAAAATAATGAACTCTTTTCTTCTTATGAAAAAGAAGTGGATTATTTAGGTTTTCATTTTAAATTATATAGAAAATTAAATCGCCATTTTTCTGTTTTTTCTGGAGTAGTGCTAGGCCAGCATAATAATTTATTTGAATTGGAGGAGGCCTTTGAAGTAGTAAGGGAAGAAGAATCTATACTGTTAGAACAACATTTTTTAATTTCAGGATTGGTTGATGAAATTTATGGAAAAGGTGATAAAACCTTTGATGTGAATATTGAGTCGAAATTATGGCAACGTTATCAAAGTATTTCTATTCCAATAGGATTATCTTTCCAAACTCCAATATCCAGAAAAGTTAGTATTCAGAATGATTTAGCTTTGTTGTGGAGTCCTGTTCAAAGTATCAAAGGTAGGAAAATAGCTGAGGTAGGGAAAGATTACCAAGTTTTTAATAACAATACTTATACAAAAAATAATTTTTTCAGTACCTCGAACCAGTTTTCTGTAAATTGGAAAATTCGAAATAACTTTATTTTACAATTGAATACAGATGTAGGGGTAGATTTAAATTCAAGATTAAATGTTGATACACATTATGATCTTCGTTTTTCTTATTTAGGAATGGGACTAGGTACAAAAATATTATTTTGAAATAAAAATAATTTATGGCTACTAAAACTATTATTTTAAAATCCCGATTTTCTAAATAGAAGATCGGGATTCTTTATTTTTTGTGTTGAGTAAAATGGATGTTTTAATTTTTACTAATTTCCACCTGCACCTTTCGTCTGTGAATATCCTTTTTCTAACAATAGTTTTACAACCTTATCTTTTTGTCCGCCTTGAATGATGATCTCTCCATCTTTGACACTTCCACCTACACCACATTTTGATTTCAGGAATTTCCCTAAATCTTTTAAATCATCTTCGTTTCCAATAAATCCAGTCACCAAGGTTACCTCTTTTCCTTTTCGCTTTTTTCGATCAATCATAACTCGAAGTTTTTGTTGATTAGGTTCGAGTGTTTCTTCATGCTCATTTTGATCGTAATCATATTCGTAATCTGGATTAGTTGAAAATACAATTCCAGAACGCTTGTTTTTATTTTTTTTACCCATTGTGTTATTTTTTTTACGGACGCGTTGCTTGACGGACGTTCGCTTCGCTCAACTTGACGATGGACGGACGTCCGTCAAGCAACGCGTCCGTATCAAGGAACTAATATCGTCAAAGATAAGGGATTAATAGTAAATGTTAAATCTTCTTTGACGATCATTCCTTCTCCGTCCATGTGGACAGGAGTGTCTTCTACGATTTTTATTTTAATTTCTTTACCTGAAAAACATTTGGTCAAGCCGCTTTCATTAATGGTTTTATGAAAAGAGTGCCAAGCGAGTCGAGGCATTTTCCAAGGTGACATTTTTTTTACCACAATAACTTCAAGAATTCCATCATTGAATTTTGCATGTGGTGCAATTTCAAAATTATAGCCAAACATAGGAGCATTGACTATTTCCAAGCAGAGGCATTCCTCCACCATTTTTTTTCCATCAATATCAATATGGTAGGTTTGAGGTCGAAATTTAAAAGACTCTTGAGCGACTAGTTTTCCATAAGCAAAAAAACCACGAAACTTACTTCGTTTTAATTTATAAGAAACCAGTCCATCGAAACCTAAGCCTGCAAGATTTACGAATGGACGACCATTCATTTTGCAGGAATCAATTCTTAATTTTTTACCATGACCAAGTTGTTGAATAGCTTGGGTAGTGTTGAGGCTGATGCCAATGTGGCGAGCAAATCCATTTCCAGATCCAGCAGGAATAATTCCAAGTGTTACATCGGAGTCGATAAGTGCGGCGGCTACTTCATTGACAGAACCATCACCACCTACCGCTACCACCATGTCAATATTATTAGAAACAGCTTCTTGCGCTATTTCAGTAGCATGACCAGGAGCTTGAGTATATATAATTTTATACTCAAATTGGGAATGGTCAAGATGTTTTTCGATTTGTTTTGCTAAGCGACCTTTTTTGCTAATTCCTGAAAAAGGATTTACAATAAATTGAAGTTGCTTTTTTCGTTTGTTTATTTTTTCCAATAGTTATTAATCATTGATAAAATTAAATATCCAAGGTTATGTAAGTTGTGTTCTGAGTTGGTCAAAATTACAACTGCTGTGTTGGATTCTTTTACAAAAGCCAAATATGCACGATAACCATTTGTATTTCCAGTATGGGCAACGATATCATCATATTTTTTATTTGTAGTGATGACGTGCCATCCTCTAGAGGATTTTACTCGTTTATTTAGCCCTGTTTCTTTTTGTCCCAAATGAGTCTGAACAAAGGCTTTGGTCAATGATGAATTATCATTGCGCATATGAACTTCTGCAAATTTAATCAAATCTTTGGCAGTTGACTTTAATCCTTCTGAAGCTTGGAAAGATTGGAACTTCCATGGAGGAGTGGATTGCCCTGAAGTCGTGTAACCAATGGCTAGACGATTCCTTTGTTCCTCAGAAAGTTGAACCCTCGTATCTGCCAATCTTAATGGAGTCAATATCTTTTCTACCAATACTTGCTCAAAGCTTTGTCGTTGATTCGCTTCGATTGCGCTTTCAAGTAAAGCATAATTCAAATGAGAATAGGAATAATTATCTTTATTTTTTTTCTTTTTACGTTTCTTCTTTTTCATTTCTAGAGGAATGTACTCTTTGTAAAATTCCATCAAATCCTGCTTGGTGTAATGGGCATAAGGATTATTATCTTCTAACTCTTTTACTCCAAATTCCATAGGCATTCGAGGTAATTTGGAAGTATGAGTAACTAATTGGTCAATGGTTAATCTTTCCAATTCTTCATTTTGCAAACTAGAAGGCAAGTAAGCATTTAAAGATTCTTCATATTTCATTTCTCCTTCATTTACTAGAAGGCTGACTAGCGAGCCTGTGAATGCTTTCGTCAAGCCTCCAATTTCGAAAAGAGTATTTTCATTAGGCTGGTTTTCGGTATCCTTAGAAGTTGTTCCATATCCAAAATAATAAACAGAATCTTGATATTTGACTCCAATGACCATCCCTGGAGTTTCAGACCATTTTATCTCAGTATCGTAGTGAATAATTTTATCAATCTGTTTTTTTAGATTGGCTTTATTTTGTGCTGAAGTATTGGAAATAAATAGGAAGGAGATTAGAATAAGAAAAATCTGCTTTATCATGTTTGATTTATTTTGTGAATGCTCAAGGGAATAGCAAAACCTAAGGTTTTAATTTTTTAATGTGAAATTGGTGAAAAGTGATGGTGGGTAAAAATGCTGAATGTAACTATTCAAAATAGGACATTCTAAGAATTTATGCAAATTAAGGAATTTTAGAATTTGAAAAAAGGGGAGATCCCAATTAATTTGTTTTTATTTTTTTGGAAAAATCATGTTACACCCAAGTGTCCTTAGAATTAGAACTAGGTTCGATTTCTTGGGATTCTTGATGACATATCATGATTAATCATTATTCGATAAAAAAATATATCAAAAAAAAGTACATTTGCTTGCATAAGTAATTAAAAGATTATAAATTTGATAATATTAGAAAAACAAACATATTATACTTTACGTATTTACACCAAATCACGCCGAATAAAGGAGTTTCTTCCTTAAAATATAATTTATTACATACCGATAGTATAATATGTCACTAGGCCAAACCTAAGGCCATTAAATTATTTTACCTAAATTAACTAAGTCTCAATCAAAGAGAATGTACTGCTGTATATTCTATTGATTACGCTTGAATTTCATTTTAAAGGAGAGAAATGTGAATTCAGTCTAATACTTTATCATTATTATTTGAATTTTTTTCAAATGATGATTTTAAATAAAGAATGATATTCGCCCTTATTGTTGGCAAAATTAATTTACAAACACTAAAAATTTTTTATCATGAAAAAATTAAATTTAAGAGAGGTAAAAAAACAAGCGAAAAAAGCTCAGTTAATCTCTACAACGACTAAGAAGAATTTGAAAGGTGGAACCCTTGGAGAGAAAACCCCACCTCCATTTGGAGATGATGATTAGTAGTCGTTTTTAAGACATTAATTTAAAAGAAGGGAGTAAGGTTTATTTATCTTACTCCCTTTCTTTTTTGAATAAGTCGAAGGAAAACTTTAGCAGACAAGTAACTTTTGAAATGATTCAATTCTATTTTTTCCCTAAACCTTCTTTCCTTTAATTGCTTTGCCAATATTGACATCCATAGCGCGATGAGCTAGGGGAGAAGTGTAAGTATTAAGATCATCCATCGCTTTATTGATCGCATCTTTGTCCTCTCCATCTACACTTGTTCGAAGTTGCTGAACTAAAGATTTTGTCTTTTCTATTTCCTCTTCAGAGAGAATCTCTCGATTTTGTTCCAAAAATTTATCAGAAGAAAGTAAAATATTATTGGCTTCATTTCTTGCTTCTAATAAGCCTCTTACTTTCATATCTGCCTCAGCATTTTCAATAGAATCCAATAGCATCATCGCCATTTCTTCTTCAGATAATCCGTATTGAGATTTTATTTCTATTTCAGTTTCTACATTGGAACGGAGTTCTTTTGCTTTTACTTTTAGAATCCCATCAGCGTTGAGGATAAACTGAATTTCAATTTTAGGAAGCCCTGCCGGCATAGGAGGGATGCCTTTTAAAATAAATTCTCCTAGCTTTCGATTATCATTTACTAAGTCCCGCTCTCCTTGAAATACTGCGACTTTAAGATTTTTTTGACCATCAACAGAGGTCGTATACTGCCGACCTGCTTTGGTAGGAACTTTTGAATTTCGAGGAATGATAGCATCCATAAGACCACCTACTGTTTCGATACCAAGTGAAAGAGGAGTGACATCAAGTAGTAAAACATCTTTTTGATTCCCTGCCAATACATCAGCTTGGATAGCTGCACCTAGTGCTACAACTTCGTCTGGATTTAATTCATTAAACAATGCTTTTCCGAAAAAATCAGAAACGGTTTTTTGAACTAAAGGAACTCTTGTAGAACCTCCCACCATAACGATATGATCGACTTGAGTGGTTGCAATTTTTGCATCAGCTAAGGCATTTTTACAAGAATCAATGGTACGATTAACTAGTGGTTGGATTAAAGTATCGAATTGTGATTTTGTTAAATGAAAATTATAATTTTCTAGAGAAGATGAAAATTCATCATTTTGACTCAATGATTTTTTAGCCTCCTCTGCTTCTAATCGAATGGCTTGTGCGAGATTTTTGTTTTCAATTAATACCGTAGGGTCGATATTATTTTCTTTTACCCAAAAATCAATAATCGCTCGATCAAAATCATCACCTCCTAAAAATGTATCCCCATTCGTTGAAAGTACTTCGAAAATACCATTTTGAATTTGAAGGATTGAAATATCAAATGTTCCACCACCCAAATCATAAACAGCAATGGTTCTTACTTCTTCTGGATCCAAACCAATTCCATAAGCTAAACTTGCCGCAGTCGGTTCATTTACAATTCTCAAAACATCCAAGCCTGCTAATTTGCCAGCATCTCGAGTAGCTTGTCGTTGTGCATCATTAAAATAAGCAGGAACAGTAATTACTGCACGGTTAACTTTTTGACCTAGATCCTTTTCAATTCTATGTTTGAGTGCCTTTAGTATTTCGGCACTTAATTCAATAGGAGTATAAAATTTATCTTTGACTCTTACTTTTACTAGGCTATCGGTATCTTCATCTATGATTTTATAACCAAAGTATTGTTCGAAATTTTCAACATCTCGGTAAGATTTCCCCATTAATCTTTTTACAGAGTAAATGGTATTTGCAGGATCGTTGATTAATTTTTCTTTGGCGTTATTTCCTACCAAAATCCCACCATCCTGACTAAAATGGACAATGGATGGAACTAGTGTACTTTTCCCATCTTTTCCTTTGACCGCAGTTGCCTTGCCATCCTGTATATATGCGACAAGACTATTGGTTGTACCCAAATCTATACCTATGATTACATTACTTACTTTGTCTACTTTTCCCTCTTTTATATTGATTGAAATCTTTGCCATGTTTTAAAATTTAGTTCGCAAAGATATACAATCATTTGATGATTTTGTTGACTAGAAGAAGGTGAATTTTAAGCAATAGTTGAGGCGGGCTAGGTTATGACTTTTGTGTGACTGTTCCCTTGCCCTATTAAAAATATCTAGAATATGAAAAGAAAGGAAGTTGTGAAGAACCATTTAATTCATTGAGTGGAATATTGATAAATCCAAAAGTAGGCGTGTTTGTGATACCTGCTTTTATTCCATTTTTTTCATTAAACCAATGAACTCCTAGTCCCGTAAAAAAACCAAATACTCCACCAAAATCTGACCCGCCAAAGGCATTTTCATAAATAATTTTCCAATGTGGAGCTATTTTTAATGCACCTCCAAAATTAAATGTTATTAAAAAATCATCAAAGCCATCATCTATAAGAGGAGTGATTGAAAGGCCAAGATGAGTGTTTCGGTCAGGTGAACCGTAGGAAAAATAAGTTCCCATTTTTATAAAACCAGTAAAAGGATCATCTGCTTCTCGATCTTCAGGTTTGATAGCTACGCTAAAATCAAAACCAGCTCTTAATTTTGGGGAAATTAATTTACCGATATAATTAATTTTTATGTGCCCTGTAAAATGCCCTGGATACACAAATCCTAATCCAACTGTGAGGCCATCAGTTAATCCATAATCCACATTATGAACCAAACCTCTGATGGTGTGATATTCTGATTCGCCTTTATTTAATGAAAACCCAGTTTCAGTATAGAATAATCTATTATTCCCTTTTACATCAGGGGTGATTTTTCCATGTAATCTTTCCTCTTCCGTTTGTGCAAAAGTTCTTGCAGAAATATCCGTTAAGTCAAGGTCAGCTGTTTTAACCATGATCTTATCCAGTTCATTTAATTGGTAAATGGAAGTGTTATTTTTATCATCATCAAAAAATACAACTTCTATATTTTTAATAGATAAAATACGACCTGTTTTTGTTTTTCCATCATTAAAAATGAGAATATGAGTTTGAGATTCGTCATTAATTTTAATGTCGCCAATAAAAGTTTGGGATTGCACACCATGAAATGTACAAAGTAAAATGATGAATGTGTATATAATGTTATATGGAAATTTCATAGCAATATTTTAAAACAACTTTGCAAAAGTAAAATAAGGAGCGCGGCTCAAAAAACTTTTTTCGAAAGTGATAAAGTCGTCATCATTAACATCTAAAATTGGAAATAAATTAAACCCTCTTTGATTAGAGGAATTAAAACCAAAAGAAAAATTAAATCGAGATGTACTATAACTAAAACCAAAAGAAGGCAGAAGTTTAGCGTCTGTAAATATATTGTTAAAGTTGACATGGTTTTCTAAAAGGAGTTGCCAATGATCATTCATTCTGATGCCTCCACCTACGGAAACAGAGTTATAAATAACAGGAAAATAATCGAAGAAAAAATCGTCTTGCCTGATGTAATAATTTGTAAAAGCAATATTGAAAAAACGATCGGGTGTTCCCGCTGTAAATATTAAAGCGTTTTCCAAAATCACCATGTTCTCGAAGTCGAAGAAAAAAAATGGTAAAGAGAGGATAGTTGATTTAAAAGCAAAGCGTTGATTACCTGCCCTAGTTGTAGGGGTATAAAACTTGAGATTTGCAGAAATAAATAACGGAAAAGAATATCCAATTCCTGCGGAAAATCCATTTTCAATTCCTCGATTAGCCAATACTGATGCACCCATAAAAGTTCGATACTCACGATCTCCTTTTTTTAAACCAAATGCAGTATTGGTGAAAAATAAATAATTGACATAATCCAAAGGTGCTTCATAAGTTTTATTTTTCCAATCTAAATGATCTTTGACTTTGATATTTTTAATTTGGGAAAGCGTAAAAATGGTGTCAGTTTTATTTTTTTTATGATAAAAAAAGACTTCTTCATTTTTTATGCTTGTAATCTTACCTTTAAATTTTTTTCCATTTTTTAACAAAATAATATGAACCTGAGTGCTATCTTCAAAATTAAGTTGTGTGTCAAAATTTTGTGAAAGCATTGTTGTGAAACTGAAGAATAGAAAAAATAAAGAAGAAATTAAATTGGGAATATTAAGGTGATACATAAAGTTTCAGTTATTCGTTTTTGTTTTTTTGTTGATCAAGAAAAAATGAAAACGATAAATCGTTCCTGCGTAATATTAGTGATTAATTTTCCATGGTCATTTTTTTAACGGCATGGTTTCAATTATATTTGATTACTGGTTGTTATTAAAACGTTTTGGAATTTTAAAAAGAAAATTGAAAATAAACAAATTATGAAAAATATTTTAACAGATAAAGGGACAAGACTCTTTATTCTTCTAGGAGGATTTTTTATTGCTAATGCTTTAATTGCTGAATTCATAGGAGTTAAAATTTTCTCATTAGAAAAATCATTAGGATTTGAACCATTTAGTCTAGAGATTTTTGGAGAAAAGAATCTTGGGTTTTCATTGTCCGCAGGTACATTGTTATGGCCTGTTGTATTTGTGATGACTGATATTATCAATGAGTATTTTGGAATGAAAGGAGTGAAAATGCTTTCTTATTTAGCGATAGGTTTGATTGCTTATTCTTTTGTGATGGTTTATTGGGCGATAGGTTTGGAGCCTGCTGGGTTTTGGCCACAGTCACATATTTTACCTGATTTTACAGCAAGTGAAAAGCAAGAAGTTTTAAATAAAGTCGGAGATTATAATTATGCTTTTAAGTTAGTTTTTGGGCAAGGCTTGTGGATTATTGTTGGTTCGTTGGTTGCCTTTTTAGTAGGACAGTTGGTGGACGTTTTTGTTTTTCATAAAATCAAACAAAAGACAGGTGATAAAATGCTTTGGTTAAGAGCTACTGGTTCGACTGTCGTTTCTCAATTTGTAGATAGCTATGTGGTTTTATTGATCGCATTTTATTTTGGTGCGAATTGGAGTTTGATTTTGGTATTGGCGATAGGTACTGTAAACTTTATGTACAAGTTTACAGTTGCCGTTTTATTAACTCCCACACTTTATATCATTCATAATATTATTGATAATTATTTAGGTAAAGAAAAATCCGAAGAAATGCGGCGATTGGCACAAGGATAAGATGAAACGGAGGTGTTGCTTGGCGGACGCTGCGCTTGACGGTTTCAAAAAAATGTAGTCGTCAAGTGAATTGTCCGTGATGCAACGTGTCCGTTTGGAGTTTTGTAAAATCATTACTTTTATATACATTTACCAAGGTTTTTGTCGTTTGAACGACTGACAATTTATTATAAAATTTTTCAAAAAAATAAATCATGAATAGCACCTTCATTCAACCTTCTATAGGTTTTTCAAAAAACATTTTTTACTTTTTTTTCCTTGCAATCTTTACGGCTAGTTTTTCTTTTCAAAGCTGTAATCCTGCTAAAGGGATGCCACCTATTGACCAATGGTCTGTTGATCAAAATGAGATAATTAAGACTAGTGTTTTGAGTTTGATGAAAAAAGGAGGGAAAAGTTTTTCTTCAGTTTCGGATGATGTCATGGGATTGAAAAATCAAATCAATGATGTTATTGCTCATGAGCAAGACAAAGGAGAGACTAATTTGAAAACAGTAAAAATGTGGGAAACGATGATGGACCCAAATCAAAATTTACTAGGTGGATTTTTAAATCGTTGGGAAACTGATGGGAAATTAAATGGTCCATTTATCAAAGAGGCTGCAAAGGTGGTCAGTAAAAATTTTGATAAAATCATTAACTTAGAAAAAAAGAAAAAGAAAGCGTAATCGTTTTTTTGATTCAAGATTATGAATTAAGGATTCAAGATGATTCTTTTAACGTGAATCTAAATTAGGAAATAGTATGTTTTTTGACATCCATAATCATTAATCCATAATCTTGAATTTTATTTTTTCCCAATTACTAAATCAATATTTTACAAATTACCAATAAAACAATCATGGCAAAAAGAACTTCTACCAAAGATAACCTTACTAAAATTAAAGGTATTGGCCCCAAAATTCAAGGCCTATTAAATGCAAAGGGAATTCTAACTTATAAAAATTTGGCTGCTGCTAAAATGTCTAAACTTGAGGCGATATTGGATGAAGCAGGCCCTCGATTTAATTTGGCTGAACCTGCTAATTGGATTGCAGAGGCAAAAGAATTTGCTAAATCTTCAACAGCAACTACCACCAAACCAAAGACTACCACTAAGCCAAAAGCAGAGCCGAAGACAACGACTAAACCAAAGCCAAAACCGAAAACAACTACAAAACCAAAAGCAGAAACTAAACCAAAGACTACTACCAAACCAAAGGCAGAATCCACGGCAACGACTACACCAAAGTCAAAGCCAAAAACAACTAAAAAGCCAAAGGCAGAATCGAAGCCTAAGACTTCAAAGCCAAAGACAAAACCAAAAGCATCTACAAAGCCAAAAACTTCTGAAGAGGCTTCAAAAATAAAGGTTGGAGAATTAGATTTACCAAGGTTCCGTAAGATCATGCGGGAGTTAAAAGATAATGCGGACGACTTGACGAAAATGACAGTTCGGAAGTATCGTAAACAAGCGAAGAAGGATGCGGATAAATTGTTACGTGGAATGAAAAGAGATTTGCGAAGATGGACTCGGTTATTGGAAAAAGGAGATTTAACAACTGAGGATTTTGAATTTTTAGTGAAGAGTCAAGTGGCATCTGCAAAGATGAGTGCACTAGAAAGTTCAGGTCTTGCGTCTATTCGATTAGCAGCATATCGAAGTTCTATTTTCAATATGATTATCGATACTATTTTCGGATTAGCGTTAAAAGCATTAGCGTAATTTTGAACTAAATTTTAATAAAAGAATCCTTAGAATCGAAATGGTTTTAAGGATTCTTTTTAATTTATAGCATGAATAAATTAGAACAATTTTCAAAAATAATTGAGGATATTTTTATTGAAATTTATCTAGGAAGGGAGAAATTAGCTTTAAAGGAAAATTTCCAATTGGAATATAGAAAAAGGATAAATGCCGAGTTTGATAAAGAAGACCTTGTTGAAATATTTGAACTAGAAAAGCAACAACGGGAATTGAAAAAGGAAGAACTATATTCTAAAAAAAAGATTATTGATTTTCATCAATCCACGTACATTCCTTTTTTAAAAGAAGTTCAAAGTAAGATTGACAGATCAAGGTTGGAAAAATTTAAAAATGAAATTCAGCTTGTTAAAGATTTTTATCATAAAAAAATAGCTGAATATCATGAAAGCCAAATTCGTAGATTTTACCAAGAAGTAGAGGAATCGGAAAGGAATGAAGAGCATAAAAATAATATTCTTAAGAGAGAAATAGAAGAATTGAATTATACAGTTGAACTTCTTCGATTGGTAACAGGGATTACTTTTTTTGATAAAGAAGAAGGATACCCAAAGAAAGAAATTGATGAATTAGCAACGAACTTTGAAGATATTTACGAAAACAATAAAGAAAAATTATTTGAATATGAAATTAAAATATTACGGATTAATTTGGAAAAAATAGCAACCATGTTAAATATGGATATAGAGATAAACAGCAGAAAACCCGAACTTATAAAATTAGCGAATACCCTTGCTATTTTATTGATTTGAATCTTGTGATAAAACTTCTGGTTCATAGACAAATCTTGAGAAGAATAAAAAAGTAGCCATTCCGGACCTTCGATTCCTAAAGGAAAGCCCTCACTAGTTCAACGGAGCAGGAAGATTTCTCTTTAGGGACAGGGTGAGGAATGACTGCCTCTACATTAGCTGTCCAAGAATCAAATTTATTTCTTCTTCCGTTTTTTACTTGCTTTAGCCAACGGGTTAAAATCCAATGCCAACTGAACCCAAAACGCCAAGTCCTCATCTAAATCAAATCCATCAGGAGTTACGAAAATATAGCCACGCATCGGCCGCCCTGTAAAATCCATAGGAAGGCATTCAGGTTTGCCAATTACTTTTTCATAAGCGGATTCTCCTATTCTTGCCATGAGTAAACTATCTCCATATTTTTTATCGATATGAATTCCACAGAGCATTTTATCATCAACAAAAAAGATCAATCCACCCATCATTTTTCTATTGGTGAATGAAATTTTTTTTTCGTTTAATTCTCTTTTGATTCGATCAGCAAGAAATTCGTCGTAGGCCATAATTATCTTTTTTTTAATTATAACTGTGCCATTGCTGGAAATCGTAACACAGCTTTTAAAAAGGCATTTCCCAAAAATATACACCTCCCAAAATAAAACTATAAAATAAAAACCATCCTACTGGAGTATATCTTGAAAATGAGATTTCTTCTTTAGTTTTTAAGTAAATAGCAATGGCAATCTTTTCAAATAGAAACGCTAAAACTGTCCCAAAAGCTATCCCTACTAATCCATAAATATGAACTAACCAAATACTCAATACCACATTTAAGAGTGTCTCTAAAATCGAAATAAAAAGTATAATTTTTGTTTTTCCCAAAGCAATCAAAATCGTCTGTGGAAACATCAAGCGGCTAATGACAATTAATAAAAACACATTAAATACATTTGCACTTTCGATAAAACTCTCATTGAAAACCATTGGGAACCACCATCTGCTAGTCAGCATTAAAATTATTGAAATAGGGAAAAGAAGATGATATAAACTTAATGTTCGTTCCTTTAGAATGTGGAGTGAGGCGGTTAAGTTTTTGGTCACTTTTGGAATCATTGCTGTACTTAAAGCATTGGCAAGAGCAATAGCTAAAGGTAATTCTCTTGCCCCATAGCGGAATATGGCAAATTGCTCGGAGTCTTGATAAAACCATCCGACCACCCAATTATCAAAGATGGTTGGAAAGGCAGAAAGTAATGCATATAGAATTAACGGAATAGCAATGTTATAATATTTGGACATTATGGAAAAATCCCAATTGGTTTTTCCAAATTCTCCAATCACAATTGCCAGCCAAATAAACCTAAAAACTCCTAATCCCAATAATCCATAAATACTCCATTCTAGCCCCCATCCTAAATAAATAGGAATTGCGACTACAAGAATTTGAAGAGAAAATGCAACTATTCCAAATGCTAAAATTCGCTTTGGTAAATTCTGGATTAAATAAATATACTCCACTAAAAAACTCGGCATCAAAAAAAGCAAGTAAGTGATATATATTTTAAAGTAGGGGAGTCTGGTTTGGCTAACTAAAGTTTGCGAAACATATTTTTCAAAAAAAAATAACAATAAAAATACAAATATTGAAATTCCACAAAACAATAGAAATACATTGAAGATAAATTTCTTTTGTTCAACTATTGATAATTTTGGAAAATAGGGAAGTATCCCTTGACTCAATCCTGTAATCCAAAAAAAACTTACTGTAGTTCCAATAAAAGTTAGCATTTCGAAGATCCCAATCTCTTCAGTAGAAAGAAGACTTTTAGCCAAAAAAATACTAATCAGTATTGCTGCTCCTTGTCGCAGTATCTGAAATATTTGAAGTGCTCTAACGTTATTGATTTCGAAAAACATAGGCTCAAAGTTAGTAAAAAACGGACGCTTTGCTTGACGGACGTTTGCTTCGCTGCACTTGACGACTGACGGATGCTTCGCTTGACGGTCAGTAGAATGTGGATTCAAAATTATAGGAACCGTCAAGCGAAGCGCCCGTCAGTCGTCAAGTGCAGCGAAGCAAACGTCCGTCCACCGTTAATTTGATAATGGTTTGAATTTTGTATTTAAAGAATTACTTTTACAAAACATTGATACTCAAATACTTATATGAAAAAGCGTACCTTAAAAGCAGCAATCGAAGTTTATACTTCAGAAAAAGCCTTAGAGAGTCAAGATCAGAAATTGGTAAAAATGGCAAAAAAGGCATTAAAAAAATCATATTCTCCTTACAGTAAATTTAAGGTGGCGGCGGCAATTTTATTAGAAAATGGGAAAATGATGAGCGGCGCTAATCAAGAAAATGCATCTTATCCACTTTGTCTTTGTGCTGAAAGAGTTTTACTGGCTGGCGCATCTTGTGTCTACCCCAATGTTCCAATTGTAGCCATGGCGATTACGGTAAAAAGTGGTAGTCAAAAAGTTGAAAACCCTGTTGCTCCATGTGGTGCATGTAGACAAGTTATTTGCGAAGCAGAAATGATGCATAAAACTGATATCCGATTAATTTTGCAAGGTGAGGAAGGAAAAGTATATACTACTTCTAGTTGTAAAAATCTATTGCCGATTTCATTTGATGGATCGCTAATTTAGGATTTAGGATTCAAAATTATGGATTATGGATTATCGAAAAACGTGTTTTCTGTTAAAGTGATACTAGCTGAAAAGCAAACACGTTTTTCGATAATCCATAATCCATAATCCATAATTTTGAATCCTAAATCCATATTCTTAAATCTTATTTTTTATCAAAAAAGAATAACTAAATTCCCTTGGCATGGTTTTAGGTATTAATGAAATATCATATATTAAAACGAAATAAGAAATTAAGCATTTAACTTATACATCTTTATAATTATAATTTGATTACAAAGTTGACTATTTTTACAATGCTTTTGTAAGTTAAGACGAAGACAAAACAAAAACTCACCCTCTTTTAATTAAGATCAATTTGTTTTTCGCCTAAATAATTATTCCAACCGATAAACAAGTTTCACTACACAAAGGTCGATTATTATAGAATAGGATTTTTTCCTAAAAACTCGTATATGAAAAGAATTTTTCTACACATAATGATTATTGTGTTGTCCTCTGTTTCCATTTTTGCAAAAAATGAATCAGAGACATCGAAAGATAATATTTCAAAAACCAACGATATTTTTTTTAACGATATCATTACGCAAGACACTTTTATCCTACAAACATCAGATTGTACAGGTACAAGTGCAGTATGTATTGATATACCAATGGGAAATGTAGGTAATTATACCTTTACAGATAATGGAGTGATGTACGCTGGTGGGTTTCAGGATTGTTTGGAAACGATTTTTAGAGAATATGATTATTCTCAACTTTTCGGACAAGGTGCTCTTGGGCCACATATGTTGGATAACTGGAAAGTGAATGGAGTATCATATTCTGGATTTTTTAATACTATTCCAGATTTGGTAGATTCTATGAATGTATGGGATCCACAGGGAAACTGGGCTTTAAATACTCCAAATCAAACTATAGATGGAGGTAATTCAGGATCAATTTATTCGATCATGAATGTTACAGTAACTTCAATCAATGCACCTTCAACGATTCCATTTACTGCTACCAGTACATTTGGAGGAGTTACGATGGATTTTACTGTGGGAACACATCTTGTTCAAGTATTAGAGAGTGGAGGAAGTATGTGTTTAGATTCATTTTTTGTAAATGTAGTATGTGTTCAACCTAATATTGAAAATTTAACTTTAGAAGAGGATTCCATTCATGTTTTCTGTTTTGATAATTCAGAATTTTTAGGACAACCTACTACACTTGAAATACTATGTACTGATAACCCAGGAACGCCTGTAGATTTTGATTTGACAATAGGGAATAGCTGTGTTGAGATTACTACATTAACGCTTGGGCAAGATACCGCTTGTTATGTGATCTGCGATAATTTTGGAATTTGTGATACGACTAATATTTATGTAGATGTAGTTCCACCTGTTTTTAACGGAACAGTTTCGTGGATTATTGATACGATTTATGCGAATTCAATGCAGCAAATTTGTATTGATACTTCCGAGATGGCTGGCCAAGTCATTGGAATTTCAAATGGGTGCCCAGGGCAATCAGGTGAGTTTGCAATATTTAATATAGATGCGAGTACTTATTGCGTGGATTATTCAGGAGTTGATATTGGGAAAGATACGGCATGTGTCGAAGTGATAGATAATTATGGGAATATCGATACCACGTACATCGTGGCCTGTGTGATTGGACCAACAAATGATACTTTATTTCAAAGTATAGATATAAGTAGTACTGGAAGTTTTTGCATTGATACGATGGAATTGGGAGGAACATTTTCTACTATTGAAAATGTATGTGATAGCACAGGAGGAGTAGCTACTTTTAGTCTTGATTCAGTAGCACTTTGTTATGAAGTCTCAGCTACGGAAGTAGGACAAGATACAGCATGTATTGTGGCTTGTGATAATTTTGGAACCTGTGATACGACCATATTGATTGTGGAATTTACAGAAATGATTTCTGAAAACTTGGTGGCAGTAGATGATGCCGCATCTGTAATGTTAGGAGAAGAATTAGCATTGAACATCTGTGATAATGATACCATTCCAGATGGATTTTTGACAAATTATTATATCCTTCCAATTACATTTGGTGGAGTTGGGCCAAACCATGGTTTAGTCAGTTTTGATAGTGAATGTAATATTTCTTATTTGCCTACTGCACTAGAATGTGGGGTTCAGGATACTTTCAATTATGTGATTTGTAATGCAAGTGGATGTGATACAGCAATGGTAGTTATAGATATTACATGTGAAACAACCAATCCTGAAACACTTGAATTTGTATCAGGTTTTTCTCCAAATGGAGATGATGTAAACCAATATTTTACCATCAAGGGAATCGAAAGTATGCCGAGTTCTTCTTTGACTATTTTTAATAGGTGGGGAAACCAAGTATATGAATCTGAGAATTATCAGAACGATTGGGATGGAACATTTAATGGAACCACTCTTCAAAATGGAACCTATTTTTATGTGTTTCAAGATGATGTGGGAAATACGTACAGCGGTTACGTGTATTTACAGCGATAACGTATGTTGATAATTTTTTTTAACAAATCATTAAGAAATTCGTATATATTTAATCTTTTTATTTGTTAAATAATTTAGAGGTAAGATATTGATAATCAGTTGGTTAGTTTGGTTTCTGAGTAAAGAGGCTATTCTGACCTTAAACTAGCATAGTTTTTGTTTTTACGTAGTGTGACGAAGAATAACCATTATGAAAAACCGTCACACACAATAAAATACCCATATAAATATGAGAAAGATTTTTACTCTTTTATGCTTTGTAATGTTTTTCGGTCATTCTGCATTCTCACAACAGGATGCAATGTTTACAAAGTATATGTTTAACAGCTTGCACTACAATCCAGCTTATGCAGGTGCAAAAGATCACCTTGCTATTGGATTACTCTACCGAAATCAATGGTGGGGAATAGATGGTGCTCCAGTAACTCAAACATTCACCATTCATACTCCATTGAAAAATGAAAGAGTAGGAGTGGGATTTAGTGCTTATAATGATGTTATAGGACCAACCAATCAAATGGGAGCAAACTTTAGTTATGCTTATCGTATTCCTATGGGTAATGGAGGCAAAGGAAAATTATCAATAGGCCTTCAAGGAGGTGTGACGAATTGGAGAGCTGATTGGAGCAAACTTAGTTTAGCAAATCAAAATGCAAGTTTAGATGAAGCCTTTTCAGAGGTACAGCCAAGTTATTGGTTGCCAAACTTTGGAGCAGGTATATATTACTACACCAAAAATTTCTATCTCGGTTTTGCAAGTCCTCAGTTAATCGAATATGATTTAAGAGAAGAAGCAACTACTCAGATATGGGCTAAAAACTATCGTCACTACTTTGCTTCTATTGGAGGAGCAATTCCTATCAAAGGTGATATGATTGTGTTCAAGCCATCAGCATTAGTTAAAAATGTAGGTCTACTAAGTAATTTCAATAAAGATGATGCATTCAAAGATATTGGAGCACCTACAGAAGTTGATATTGATTTATCATTATTATTTTATGAAGCACTTTGGATTGGAGTATCTTTTCGTACAGCAATCGAAGCATTTAATGATACCAGTTCTTTTGATTCAGTTGATTTGTGGGCAGCGTACTACTTAGCTAATGGATTAAGAATTGGTGCAGCATATGATTATACTTTAACAAAATTACAAAACCCTGCTAAGGGATCTTTTGAAATTATGTTAGGATATGAATTCAACTATAAAACTAAACAGATTGTAACTCCTAGGTATTTCTAATTTTGAATTTTGAATGAATGAATTTTGAATAAATATTAAATCGGCTTTTACGATTTTTCGTCAAATTCAAAATTCAGAATTTACCATTCAAAATTAATTTCTGAGAAAACTATTTGACTTTAATCAATAGAATAAGAGAATGGGAATGGTGAACTGATCGAGTAACCTAAAAAAAACAGTTTACCATTTACCATTTCTCTGAAAAAAGTAACTTTTCCAAAAAAAAAAGAAGGTTTTACCCCAAGTAGTTGGGGCGATTAAAAACACTAGTAACATGATAAAACAAAGGATGATTTTAGCCTTGCTGCTTTTTATTTTTGCGTCGAGCAGCGTTTCAGCCCAATTTTCTAAAGTCAAAAGGGCAAGACAACACATGGAGGAATTAAATTATATGGACGCCATTGAGTTGTACAATCAAATTCTTGAAAAGAATGACAACCCAGAAGCTAAAATCAATATTGCGGAAGCTTACCGTAAAATTAGCGATTCTGAAAGTGCAGAATACTGGTACGGTCAAGTGGTTCAATTAGAAGAAGCAGAACCTGTTCATAAATTATATTATGGTCAAATGCTCCAGAGAAATGGAAAATGCGACCTTGCCAAAGAATGGTACCAAGCATATGTAGATGCGGTACCAGAAGACCAACGAGGTCAGTATTTGGTGCAAGCATGTGATTACGAAGATGAATTGCGAACAAAAAACGCAGGTATCTACGAAATCTTACATGTTGATTTCAATTCTACTTTGGATGATTTCAGTCCATCTTTTTACAATGAAGGTTTAGTATTCGCATCAGAGCGTGACAAAGGTGTTGCGATCAAACGCAAGAGTGTTTGGACGGGTAAACCTTTCAACGAATTATTCTATGTAGAAAGACAAAAAGAAGGAAAAGAATTAGGTGAGTACACTTATAAAAAACCTGAGAAGTACTCTAAGCAATTGAATTCTAAATTTCATGATGCTGCGGTTACTTATAGTAGTGACCAATCAAAAGTATGGTTTACTCGAAATAACTTAATTAAAGGTAAAGCAAAAACTGATGATGAAGGGATCATTCGATTAAAAATATTTTCTGCAACTATTGATGGAGACAAATGGAAAGATATAGAAGGACTTCCATTTAATAGTGATGAGTACTCTGTTGCTCACCCAACTTTGACTGCTGATGGTAATAAAATGTATTTCGCTTCTGACATGCCTGGTGGTTTTGGAGGAATGGATTTATATGTAACGACTATGGATGGTGGTAGCTGGGGACCTCCTATTAATCTTGGAGCAAGAATCAATACAGAAGGAAATGAGATTTTCCCATACTATCAAAAAGATGCTAAATTATACTTTGCATCAGATGGACATGTTGGTCTCGGAGGATTAGATATGCACTATATGGATGACAAAGGAAATGATGAGTTTGGCGATATTATCAACTTAGGTTACCCGTTGAATACTATTTCTGATGACTTCGGAATTATCTTCGAAGAAGAAGGAAATGCAGGATATTTTACTTCTGATAGAGAAGGAGGAAATGGACGAGATGATATTTATGCATTCCGAAAAATGGCAGCAACAATGGAAATCTTAGTATATGATGAAGCTACAAGAGAACCAATTCCAGGGGCAACAGTAGTGAATGATTGTACAGGAGCATCTATGTTGACCAATAGTGATGGAAAGATCATCTTCGATATGAAACTAGAGCAATGCTGTAACTTTGCAGCTAGCATGGAAGAATATATGGATAATGCGATGGAAGGTTGTACTAAGGATGTTGAGATGGGACAAAAGGTATTTGTCGAAATTCCATTGAAGAAAGAAATTCTATTTAAGTTAGAAGGTTTGGTAGTTAACCAAACAACAGGAGAACCTGTAGAAGGAGCTCTTGTAACTTTGACAAATGATTGTGAAGGAGCAACTCCTGAACCAGTTGTTACGGATGAGAATGGAACATTTGCTTTTGACTTGGTAGAAGATTGTTGTTATACAGTAGGAGCAATAAAAGATGGTTTCTTTGGAAATCCATTAGACAGTCAATGTACACGTGGATTGGTTGAAGCTACTACTTTGCAAGCGATTCTTAACTTGAGTCCGATAACTGCACCTACAATAGAACCTTTAGATGAGACCCCAATTGTAGGAAACGATGGAACTCCAAAATATGTAATAGACGAGGAAAGCGGATTGATGATTGATAGAGAAATAGGAGAACCAGTTGATGGTTTAATTGTTGAAGGAGTATTGTATAAAGACGGTCTTCCCGTTAAAACGGAAAGTACACATATATTTGATGTTTCAGTTGAAGGTGCATATTTACTTCATATTTACTATGATTTTGATCAGTCATATATTAGAGATGAAGCTCAACCAGAGATTGATAAACTATGTGCAATGATGACTGCAAATTCTGATTTGATTGTTGAAATTGGTTCTCATACGGATTCAAGAGGATCATTCCGATACAACAGAAGTCTTTCTCAAAGACGTGCTGAAGCAGTTGTAAGAAAACTGATTGAGTGTGGAATTGATGAGCAAAGATTAGTTGCGAAAGGATATGGAGAAACTAAAAATATCAATAATTGTGCAAATAGAATTCCTTGTAGTGAGCGAGAACATCAAATGAATCGTAGAACTGAATTTAGAGTAATCGGTTGTATGAGTTGTTCTGATGTAAAAACAATTTCTACAGAGAATCCAAATGCAAATGTGGACGAATGTCCAGCATGCCCTTTTTAATTAATAATTAAAAATGAACAATTAATAATTATTCAGGGTGTTTTGATAAAAAAATCCGTGTTTTGACGAAAGTTGAAACACGGATTTTTTTATGTGATTGGGTTGAGAATTATTAATTATTCATTTTTAATTATTAATTAATAAATGTTGCTACATTAATTGTAATTGTATATATTTGTGTAATCAAATTATTTTAATGAGATTAGAAGAAGAAATACAGCAAAGTAAATTTAAAGATGAGTACCATAAATTGGGAGTAAATGTAATTTATTCCGCAGCATGGATGAGTTCAATAAATTTAAAAGCGTTAAAGCCTTTTAATCTCTCTATTCAACAATTTAATATTTTGCGGATCTTAAAAGGAAGACATCCTGAACCTGCAACTGTAAAATTATTGACCGAAAGAATGATTGATAAAATGTCCAATGCTTCTCGCTTAGTAGAAAAATTAAAGCAAAAAGGATTAGTAGAAAGGTCATCTTGTCCCGAGGATAGAAGACAAGTCGATATTGCAATAACTGAAAAAGGAATTGAAGTAATTTCAAATGCTTCTGAAATAGTAGAAGGAGAAGTTAAAAACTCATTATCTAATTTGACAAAAAGTGAAGCAAAGCAATTAAATGAATTGCTTGATAAAATGAGAGGGTAGGAGTACGGGCATTTGCGTTTCCTTTTTTTTGCAAAAATAGATGTATATACATTAAATGTATGAACTTGTTTTGTTGAAATGTTTTTGAAATTTAAAATAATACAAATCACAAATATTTATTAATCAAACTGATAGTAAGAACTATCAGAATTTAAAATCAAATTAATATGAAAAATTTATTCAGCTTAGTAGTTTTAGCATTAGCGACATTTGCGTTTACTCCCAATAATGTAGGAGAAGGAAAATCTATTGATACTGAAAAAAGTGTCATTTCTTGGAAAGGATATAAAGTGACAGGTGAACATGCTGGTGTTTTAAAAGTAAAAAATGGTCAACTTGATTTTGATAAAGGAACACTCAAAGGTGGTAGTTTTGAAATTGATATGACTTCACTTACGGTTACTGACTTGAAGGCAGGTCAAGGAAAAGAAAAATTAGAAGGTCACTTAAAATCTGCTGACTTTTTTGGAGTTGAAAAATTTCCAACTGCGAAGTTTGTCATTACAAAAGTAGTTTCTAGAGGAACAACAGGTTCGTATAAAATCATCGGGAATCTTACGATCAAAGAGACAACGAAACAAATCAAATTCAATGCAAATATTACAGAATCAAATGGTGTAAAAACTGCAACAGCTGATTTAACAATTGATCGTTCTGAATTTGATGTTCGATATGGATCAGGAAGTTTTATGGATAATTTAGGAGATAAAACGATTTATGATGAGTTTGATTTATCAATCAACTTGGTAGTGAGATAATTTTCAAATCAAAATCAAAATGTCAATCAAAATTAAAATTTAAAACGGTGAAAAAACGTGTTAGTAATTTTGATTTTGATTGACATTTCGATTCTTTAAGTTATACGCCAAACTGTCTTAAATGATGATCTAAATGTTTATAAATCCAGATACTCCATTCATGTGATTTCATTTTACCAAAAAAAGGATGAACTCTGTTTTCAAATTCAGCAGGATCGACTTGCCCAAATCTCTTAACCAACTGAAGTACTCTTTTCTTTTCATATTCAAAATCAACATTTCCTTTGATGACTAAAGTAGGATGTGTTGGATCATTTTTAGAATTCGGGCGATCATTTTTTATTTTTTGATTCAATGCAAGTCTTCCGAAGATTCTACCTATAAAAATTCTTTTTAGTTGAGTATCTCCTAGTTCCATTTTAGCATTATCCGCTACATGTTTTAGCATTTGTCCAACATTCATTTTGCCCCATTTTGCTTTGGAATCAACCGTAAGGGAATCAAATCTTTTTACAAAATTATTAGCAATGTATGTATCAAATACATCTGGAGTAATGGTGTTAGTTTTTAATGAAGTCGTTAAAATAGTCTGATTTAAAGCAGTCATGATTTTGAGTTTTTTATTTATTAAAAATGAATTTCACCCACATGACGATACTGATTAAAAAAAGGGGGACAGGAAAATAATTATTTTTTAATATTTCTAAAATTATTTTTATTGATTGTAAATGAATTGATTTTAAGTAGTTGATTATTAGTAGTTTAGGTTCTTTTTTTGATTTTGGTTTAATATCAATGGAGCGCCATTATTAAAACCAATAATAAATTTTCTTCCATTATTAAACTTTCTAATTTTACGAACATCGCCTTCCCAATGCAAATTGCTTTTTTCTTTTGAGACTGTTTTGAAGCTACCATTTCCATTTCCTAATAATAAATTTCCACGACTACTTTGAAAGTTTCCAAATTCAGGTTTGACTTGCGAAAGATTTCCTCCTAACAAAACATCTACATTTTTATCATTATTGATATCTAATGTTTCGATAGCGAAGATTGGAGCCTCTTGAGCATCAATGGGAAGTGCTTTTTTGATAAAACTACCATGTTTGTTATTAATAAAAACACATGAAGCGAGCTCTTCGATTTTGTAATGTATACTTTTCTCTAACAATTCTTTTCCGAAAATATCTTCCATCGTTTTTCCTCCAAAATCTTGATACTTTAAATATTTTCTTTTGATAAAAGGTAATTGTTTTTCTAAATCATGTTTTAATAAAATTGGAAAATATTGACCATCAATTGATTTTGAAAAAATAGGTTCAATACCATTTCTTTTATCAAAATCATTTGCAAAAATATGTAAGCCTTCTCGATCATTGATTTTAAAATTACTATTCCATCCTAAATTTCCTGCTATAAAATCAGGAAATCCATCATTATTAAAATCTCCAATTTGCAGACTATTCCAAAAACCAATAGTCTCAGGAAGTACTTTTTTTGAATTAAATTTTCCATTTTTATTTTCAAAAAGATGGATACCCATCCATTCTCCAACAACAATTAAATCTTCATCTTTATCATTATCCCAATCCATAAAAACCATGTCATTGATTAATCCAATGTTAGTTAAAGCAGGTGCAATTACTTTCGTCTTTTCTGTAAAAACTCCTTTGCCATCATTAATTAAAATAAAACCACTTCTAGGTATTCCTAGTTGAAAAGCTTTATATCCTTCTCCAATCACTAAATCTAAGTCTCCATCATTATCTATATCTGATGTTGCGACACAAGTAGAGTTTAATCTTTTTCGTGGCGGTAATTTTTGTTTAGAGTCTGTAAAATTTCCTTTCCCATCATTGAAGTAAAGCCTATCATAAAGTGCTAAGGATGTGGTTGAAAATTCAGAACCTCCAGAGCAAACATATAAATCCAAATCACCATCTTGGTCTGCATCAAAAAATAGGCAATCTGTATCTTCTGATTTTTGATGAGACTTAAAAGCAGAAGTTATTTTTTTAGAAAAATTCCCATTTTTGTTTTGAAAAAATAAAGCAGCAACTTGATCTTTTGCTCCACCAATGTAAACATCTTCTAAGCTGTCGCCATTCACATCTCCAATATCCAATGCGGGGCCTTTGGTAGATCGCATCATCAATGCCAATTGGTCCCGATTAAAATCGGAATAAGTATTTTCTTGGTGTTTAAAATCAAGTGGCGAAGTTTTATATTTAAAATAAGGTTTGCTAGTGGAATTGGCACTATATGGATAGGGAGAGTTTGGATAATTTTTTTTAATTGTAATTGTTTTGTTTAGTTCAATTTTTTGAAGTGTGGTTTTAGTTCGATCTGGCCATTCCACAACAACAGAATTTATAATTGAATCTTTTCCTAAACCAAAGATTAATGGAAAACCTACTGAAGATTGAAATCCTTTTTGAGGAATTAATTGTTGAGTTTGAGTTCCGTTTTTTTGATAAACTAAAACTTTACTTCCGATTGCAAATGGATTGTTTTTATCTCCTTCTAGTTTTATTTTTAAGTAATTAAAACCTGTTTCACTCGAACTATTATTTCGATAAATCCATGCTTTATCATTAACATTATTTATCACTAAATCATAATCTCCATCATTATCAAAATCAGCATAAGCAGCTCCATTAGAAAACCCTTTTTTATCCAAACCCCAATCTTCAGCTACCTCTGAAAATTGAAAATTATCAGGTTGATTTGCTGGATTTTTAAAAACACAATTTGATAAAGCTTCCGACGGAATCGCTTCGATTAATTTTTTAAAATCGACTTTATTTCCTTTTACAATTTCTTTAACTGTGGCATCATTGGCCGCAAATCGAATATAATCTTGGTCAGTCAAGTCTTGGTAAATTCCATTTGCTACAAAAATATCTTTGTAACCATCCATATCCATGTCAAACATCAAGGCTCCCCAACTCCAATCAGTCGCTGCTACATCAGCCATTCTTGAGCGTTCGCTAAAATGCCCATATCCATCATTCCATTGTAGACTATTTCGGGTAAACTGATGATAGTAATCGTATTTTAAATTGTATTGATATTTATTCCAATCTTCAAAAGTAGTTTTGGTTTGATATCGCTTGAAATCCCTTGGAAGCATATCTGTTACAAATATTTCAGGATAAATATCATTATTCAGATCCGCCATGTCTGCACCCATCGAAGCAGAAGAAATGCTGGTCATGGAAGAGGTTAGTGATTCCTCAAAAGTTCCATTTCCTTTATTTAGGTATAAATAATCTCTTTCAAAAAAATCATTAGAAACATAAATATCTTCAAAGCCATCAAGATTCACATCCCCAACTGTAACACCTAAACCAAACCCAATAATACTTCCAAATATTCCAACCTCTTTACTTACATCCGTAAAATGATTGTTATCATTTCTGAAAAATTTATCACCACCATTGGGATCTTGAATGGTACGTTCATTTTGTTTTAAATTAAAACTACTGATTGGGCGATAACTATTATTCAATAGATACAAATCTAAATCTCCATCCTTGTCATAATCAAAGAATGCAGCATGAGTAGAATGACCTAAATCATTCAATCCGAATTCTGCTGCGGATTCTGAAAAAGTTGGTTCTTGAGAATTTGTAGAAGTATTGTTAATGAATAATTCATTTTGTTTATCATCTCCATTTACATCACCAGAGTTGCAAACATAAATATCTAACCACCCGTCACCATTGACATCTGCAACTGCAACACCAGTTGACCATTTTCGAGCACCTGCGACTCCTGCGGTTTCTGTAATGTTTTTAAATTTAAAATTTCCTTGATTGAGATAAAGTTGATTTGCGCCTTGGTTGGAAGTGAAGTAAATGTCTTCTAACCCATCATTATTAAAATCACCTACGCCAACTCCACCACCATTGTAAAAATTTCGATAGGTATAAATATTGAATTCAGCATCGAATTGTAAGTCATTACGAAATGAAATTCCAGTTTCTTCGGTCGTTAATTGTGAGAACCTTTTATTGAATGAAGTGGGAGTTTGGGGGGCAGTTTGACAAGAGATCAACCCAATAAGGAGAAAAAACAGAAGAGAAAGAATAAACCTCATAGATAGAAACATTGGTTTTAATTTTTTTGTTACCATGTTTTTTAATAATTGATGCGTAGGGGCAATCCCTTGTGGTTGCCCTGTTGAAAGAAAAAAAATGAAAGATAAAATTTAGATAGGGCAACCACAAGGGATTGCCCCTATAGGAATTAATTATTTTTTAAATGCACCCGTCATATCCAAGAACTCGCCACCGACTAATTTTTCATTTTTTAAATAAATTCTTAAACGACGATTACCTGTAAAATTAACATAAGCTCTACCAAATTTTTCATGATCAAAATCTACCATTTTTATTTGAAATTCATTTTCAAAATAATCTTTAATTACTTCGATGAATAATTTTGACTTTGACTTTTCATTCCAACGTGCAAAAGCTTCATCAAAAATTTCAAATTCTAACCTGTGTAACTGATCCGAAATATAAGTAGGGTAGAAGTTCATTTGAAAATTTTGATCTTTCCAATTGAATTTTCTAGCAACTCGAAGTTTATTGGCGTTGCTATCGCAGATCTTTTTTTCTTGATTGAGGATTTGACAATGATTGAAAAAAGAATCTTGTGATATCCCAAATTGAATACCTAATATTAAAGAATCTTGTTGAATATTAGATTTTTTTGCTTCCGTAAGCATGTTGTTATATTTTCCTTTTTTGCAAGAGTAGAAAAGAAAAACAAAAAGGAGGAAGAAAATGTAAAAATAATTTTTTTTCAAAGTAAATATATTTTTAGTACCTCGACTTCTAGGTTTAATAGAAAAAGCCAAGCCTTGAATTTCTGAATTAAAAAAAAGACATTTTATCAAACAAGATAAAATGCCTTTTATATTTTTCAAAAATTAAATTTCAAATATCCAATTTATTTCTAGTAACAAGGATTTTGTTGCAAATTAGGATTTGCATCAATTTGTGGTTTAGGAATTGGCCATAAGCCTATGCAACTTGCGTCAGTAACATCTTTTTCCCACCATGCATCGCCAAATCTTCCGAACCGAATCAAGTCTGTTCTTCGATGACCTTCAATGTATAATTCTTTTGCCCTCTCCGCTAAGATTACATCTTCATCAACTGCTGTTATTGGATCTAACGACGCACGTTCCCTAACCATGTTTACATAATCAACAGCCGTTGCATCATTTAATCTCCATGCTGTTTCGGCTTTCATCAAGAGTACATCTGAATATCTATAGATTGGGAAGTCGGCGCTATTGTCTGCATCAATTCCTTCCTCTATTTCGAATTTTCCAATTCTTGCACCAGCTTGTCTTAATGCACCAGGTTCCAATTCATTGATAGCAGGAGTTAGGTTAATGTTTGGACCATCTTGGTCAAATACTCCAGCTGGATTCGTTGGGTCAAATGGTTCATACAACGGATCAGTCAATGGAGTTACTCCATCAGAACCAAACTGAGGCCCTGCTAGTAGTCCATCTCGACGTTTATCAGTATCTTCAAATGAATTATAAAATTCTTCTAATGCACAGATTCCATTCCAAGGTGTTGCTTGCAATCCAAATTTTTCTTGATGCTGATAATGCAAGGAGAAATAATGTAATGTTAATCCGCCTGCAAAAACATCATCATAAGGAACTGATAGAATTGATTCTGTAGAACCACTTGCATCTATTAAAAAATTATCTAAATAACTAGGTGTTAAATCATATTTGTTAGCATCAATAATTTGATCTAATGCATCATCAGCTTTTTGCCATTGAGGAGTTCCTGTATAAATTTCAGCATTTAAATATAATTTAGCTAGCGTAGTTAATGCTCCATATTTAGTCATACGACCATAAGTTACAGAACCAACTTCATCGGTTAAGATTGGAATGATTTCCAATAATTCACTTTCAATAAAATCGTAAATTTCGCTACGTGTTGCTTGTGTAGGAAGATAACCTTCTGGAACATCAAATTGAGTTTCAAGAGGAATATTTCCAAAAATATCTATTCCCCAATAATAGTAAAATGCTCGAAGTGCCCGCAATTCTGCAATCGCATTTTCTGCAAGATCACCACCTGCTAATTCAAATTGGAAAATCAATTGGTTACAAATATTAACTCCGTCAAAAACGAAAGCCCACATATTGTTGATATAGATTTCGTCAGTTGTCCACTCATGGCGATGTAGCCGCTGCCATCTACCACCATCTAACCAGTCTCCGCCTCTTGTAGGTACTGCAAATAAATCAGTAGTTACATCCAATGAAGGAGCAGAGTACTGTGCGCCATATCGATATAAGATGGTATAACTTGTACCGAACGCTCTTAAAAGATTTTCCTCCGTGTTAAAAAATGTGTCACCTGTCAAATCACCATAAACTTCCTCATCCAAATTGGTGCAAGAATAGTTGGTTGCTAAAATGCAGCCCAGAAGCAGGATATAAAATCGTTTGAAATTTTTCATACATAAATATATTTTGATCGGGTAGGAGAGTCGAAAAACATGACTCTAAGATACCCAGAATTATTTTTTTTAAAAACCTAAATTCAAACCAAATGTAAATGATCGAGTCGTCAAGTAGGTACTTCTTCTTTCGATACCTGGTGCCAATGCATCTCCAAATCCATCTCCATCTGGATCATCCACAAATCGTACTTCAGGATCAATTCCTGTGTAGTCAGTAAAGGTTGCTAAGTTCTGACCTGAAATATATAATCTGATTTTTGAAAAATAAGAATCTTCAGGTAAGCTAAAATTATAACCTAATGTGGCGTTATCAATTTTTATAAAAGAAGCATCTTCTACATATCGATCACTAAAAATTGCGAACTGTTTTGCATCTCGATTTTCTTGTGCAGAAGATAATCCATTTAACTCAGAAATATTAACTGGCGACTCGTAATACAATCTATTCGTATTCACTAAGTCATGACCAAATACTCCTCGAATGAAAAAATTGAAGTCAAAATTCTTATATGTAAATGTATTGTTAATTCCTAGTTGGTATTTTGGAAGACCGTTTCCAATATAAGTTCTATCGTTAACAGCATTGAACCCCATTACTGTGTCAATATCAGCATGCATCCAATTTCCGTCATCATCTAGTCCAAGATATTGTGCACCATAAATACCACCAATAGGTTGACCTTCCTCAATTCTTACCATCGTTTCTCCTGAAAAGTTAGGAGCACCTAATCCCGCTAAATCTCTAAATGACCCTGACAATACATTGTCATCAGAAATCTTTAACAACTTAGTATCGAAGTATCTAGTGAAAGCGACACTTGGTTTCCAAGAGAAATTCTCTTTTTGAATTCCATTGTAATCCAAAGTCAGCTCAAGTCCTGAACCTTCCATTTCTACAAGATTTAAGAAAGTAGTTGAGAAAAGATTTGGAGGAGTAGGCACGCTGAAATTCAAAATTAAATCAGCAGTTTTAGTTCGATAGTAATCAATAGAACCTGTGAAGAGATAATCAAACATAGCAAAATCCAACCCTAAGTTGGTTTCTGTTTTGGTTTCCCACTTTAGATCAGGATTAGGATTAGAAACAGGAGCATATGCTTGAATATATTCTCCATTATTATAAAATGATTGACCTGTAGGTCCAAATCGGAAAACAGAAATCAAAGGATCACTTGGTGTATTTCCAGTTACTCCAAATCCAGCTCTAAATTTTAAACGATCTAAATTTTTGACTTTTAATAACTTTGCTAAGTTTACACCTGCACTTGCTCCTGGGAAATTTCCCCAAGCATTATTTTCTCCAAATCTAGAGTCTCCTTCTCGTCGTAAACTTGCTGAAAAAAAGTAAGTGTCATCATAATTGAAATTCACCCGACCAAAGAAAGCAATAGTTCTAATTCTTTGTTTGAAAGAGTAAACATTACCTGTTCCATTTTTGATATCATCAGCAGCACCAATGTTATTATAAGTAAAATCATCAGATAAGAAGCCACCACCAGAACCACCAAAACCTTCTTTAATATTTTGTTGGTAAGAGTATCCTGCTAAAAGTTTAACTTCAGATTTTCCAGTTGCTAATTGATAATTTAAAGTAGACTCAAAAAGGTTACTCACTCGCTCTTCTGTTTGTCGAGAAGCAAATCCACGATCATCCCCTTTAGAACCAAACCTCCAAAAACTTTCTTTAGAAATGTATTGACCTCTAAATTCATTTTCTCTAGTTTGGGCAAATTGAGCAGTTGCATAGAATCCATCAAAAATGTCTAATTTACCTCTGACACTTCCAAGCATTCTCTTTTTAGTTTCATCATTTAGATTTTGTTCCAAAAGAGCAACAGGATTGAAAAATCCAAAAATCTCACCTTGGAAATAGCCACCCCATTGTTGTGCTAAAGCCGAAGTATCTCGCACAGGTGCAGTAGGATTAAAAGTTACAGCTGTACCGAAAGCATCATTAAATCCTTTTTCTTCTTCTCTAAAAGTGGTAGATAATTCAGAAGATATTGTCAAACGATTATTCAATGCTTTTTGCTCTAAATTCAGTCTTGCATTAAGTTGATCGTAATTGGTAGTGATTCCTATTCCTTGACCATTTCTATAATTAAAAGACAAGCGGTAGGTTGTTTTATCTGTTCCACCTGAAAGTGAAAGTCCATTTACATGGGTAATCGCATTTCTAGTGATTTCATCAAACCAATCTGTATCATTTCCAAAATCACGAACCGATGGATTTGTAGTTTTAAAGGATAAGTATTCATCACGATTTAAGACATCCAACTTACGGGCTACACTTTCAGTCGTAACAAACCCTTCATACTCCACCGAAGTTTTTCCTTTTACACCTTTTTTAGTAGTAATTAAAATAACTCCACTTGATGCTCTTGTACCGTAGATAGCGGCAGCAGATGCATCTTTTAATATATCGAATGTTTCAATGTCTCTTGGATCAACACTTTGGAGTGATGCACCAATGACTCCATCAATAACAATTAATGGTTCTGTATTTCCACCAAATGTAGATAATCCACGTAAACGAATATTTACGTTTGCATTGGGATTTCCACCAGGTCGAGAAACAGCTAATCCTGCAACTTTACCTTGTAATAATTGCATAGGATCGGTAACATTTCCTTGGTTAAAATCATCGCTACTCAAACTCGTAATCGCACTCGTAACCTCTTTGGTTTTTTGAGTACCATAACCTACAACGACGATTTCCTCTATCACCTCGCCAGAAGACATGGTAATCGTTAAATTATTGCTGGTAATTTCAACAGTTTTGGCTGTGTAACCGGTGTAAGAAATAACTAAGGAAGAAGTAGAGTTGGCAACTTCGAGTGTAAATTTTCCATCGAAATCTGTAGTAGTTCCATTGGAGGAGTCATCTGAACTTTGGACTGTAGCTCCAATGAGTGTTTCTTTTGTTTTTTCATCAGTTATTGTACCTGTAATAGTTCTTTGAGCATAGCTCCAATTCATCAAAAAACAAGTACTCAATAAAATGAGAACGGGTCTTAATCGTAATGTTTTTTTCATAAAATTGTATCAAGTTGATTTAATGTGTCATATTGACATTATGTACCAAAGGTATAATTTTTTAAATGAATGCAAATCGAAAAATTATATTTTTTATCAAAAACCTAAGACGTAATAGAATTGTAATAGGAAATTAATGATTAAGCATTTATTTTTTCTATATGGCTACTTTTTTTGATTTATACTTTTCAAGAAAAGTGAATACTTGAGATCCTTAATTCATTATTTGAACTCATGATATTACTCTTGAATCTATCTTATTAACAGGATTAGAAAATTGAAAGTAAATTTAACCAAATCCACTATGTTATTAAGAAATTATTTTTAAAAAAGCCTCAAACCCTTATATATTATACGTTTTTATGCCTTGGTAATAGATATGTAATAGTTTCCAAAGTAAAGAAATGCATTAATATTTTCTTCGATATAGAAAATATGCCCTACATTGTGTCAAGTCAACACATAGTAGTTGGACTACTGAATATTTAAATAATTTTTTAACAAAACTAAAATAGAAATGAAAAAACTATTACCCGTTGTTTTATTTTTTCTAGTTGCTAATTTTTCCAATGCCCAAAGTACAATTGTTGGATTGATTGGTGAATTTACTGGATGGTCAGAAGATGCAATTATGACCAACGATCTTACCGATTTAAATAAATACACTTTTGAATTAAACCTTTTAGCTTCTGATGATACCAACGATCCACAAGATGGTATTGTTGAAATGAAGTTTCGTGAGAATTTGGATTGGGGAACAAACTGGGGGGCTGCTGATTTTCCATCAGGAACAGCAACTGCAGGTGGAGCAAATATTCCAGTTCCTGTAGGAAACTATTTTGTTGAGTTTGATAAAAGTACAGGTGCTTACAGTTTTACATCCAGATGTGGTCAAGTAAGTATCATTGGTGAGTTGACTGCTTGGGGAGATGATATTAACTTGACAAGAGATGCAGCTAATCCTGACATGTGGACTGGCTTTATTGGGTTGACCGCAGGTGATGATACAAATGATCCTGCTGATGGAATCGTAGAATTGAAATTTCGTCAAAATGCAGATTGGGGAACGAACTGGGGCGCAGCTGATTTCCCAAGCGGTGTAGCAACTGCAGGTGGAGATAACATTCCTGTTCCTGTAGGATCTTATGATGTTTCTTTTAATTGTGCAACTGGTGATTATTCTTTCACTTCTGTTCCTGGTTCTGTAGGAGTAGTCGGAGAATTCACGAATTGGGGAGGTGATGCTGATGCGACAATGACAAGAAATGGAAATGATTGGAGTACAGTAATTACTGTAAATGAAAGTCATGATTTAGATGCTAGTGGATTTGTTGATGTTAAGTTTAGAGAAAATTCTGATTGGGGCACGAATTGGGGAACTGGAACTGGTGCTGATCCCACTTGTGATACAGGTGAACTTAATGGAGGAAATGTAGCTTTAGCATATGGTTCTTATGCTGTAACTTTTAACGACCAAACTTTAGCTTATTGTTTTACTCCTACTTGTGGACAAGTTTCTATGATTGGAGCATTTATAGGATGGAGTGGAGATGTGAACTTGACTCGATCTGAAACTGATCCTAATATGTGGACAGGGAAAAGATCTTTCTACGCTGACTCTGAAATGAAATTTAGAGAAAATGCAGATTGGGCTGTAAACTGGGGATCTGCTGATTTTCCATCAGGAACAGCAACTGCAGGTGGAGCAAATATTCCATTGACAGCAGGTGAATATACGATTTCATTTAATTGTTCTACAGGAGCATATTCTTTTACTCCTTCATCTGACTTACCATGTGGAGAGGTTGGAATTATTGGAAACTTCAATAATTTTGGAACTGCTGATCCTGCTACTGATCCTGCTACTGATGTATGGATGGAAAGAGATCCAGTTACTTTATCTGATTTTACTTTGTTTTATAATTTTGATGCAAGTACACCTTTTTACTTTAGAGAAGATGGTCAGCCAATTTCTAATACTACTATTTGGGGAGGAACTAACTTTCCAATAGGAGCAAGTATTAGAGATGTAACACAACAATTACAAGTTGCTGGTGGAAAATACAATATTAACTTTAACTGTATCACAGGATTCTATGAGTTTGAGCGTTTAGGAAATTCTGCTGTAGCTCCTAAAGTATTTAATATGAGCATTGATGGAACAACTGATGAAGCAGATTGGACTATCGACAGAACATTGAATAATGTAATTGATGGAACTCCTGCAATGGGATCTACTGATGCTTCTGCTTTTGGAATTACTTATAACGATACTTATATTTTCGTAGGGGTAAATGTAACTGATGATGAAGTAAACTCTGCAGGAACTCCAACTGAAAATGATCATGTGAAAATTTATATTGATGGAGATAAGAGTGGAGGAGATTATACTGATTCTGATATTGCATTCTTCATTGATGCTGCTGGAACTGTTGGAACTATTGCAGGTAATATGACTGCAACTGTTGATGGAGGAACTGCTGCAACTGCAGATGGATATTCTGTAGAAGGTCGAGTAACTTGGGCTGACTTAGGAGTTGATCCTACTGCAATTGGAGGGATTGGATTTGATGTAATTGTTCAAGATGTAGATGGAATGGATACTGTAAGATATGCTTGGAATGGTAACTTAGGAAATGATTCAAGTACTGGTGCATTTGGTGATGTTTCATTAGGTGGATTGGAATGTGGAAATATTTCAATGTATGGAGCAAGTATTGGAGATGTAGGATTGAATACTTTGACTTCAAGCCCTACTACTTATGTAGCTACTTTTGAATTTTCTTCGACTGAAGATATTGTATTTAGAAAAGATAATGCTGATGTTGTTTCTTGGGGTGGAGGTACTGCTCCTTCAGGAACTGCTACTCTTGGTGGTGACCCAATTAATGTAGGTGCTGGAAGATATATGGTTTCTTTTGATTGTTCAAATTTAGATTATTCATTTACAGATACTCCTGCTGATGCATGTGTAGCAATTTCAAATTACACAGGTACGGCAGTAACTATTGATGGAGATTTAGCTGAATACACTTTGGATCAAGTAATGGACTTGACAGTTGATGGCGCTGATCCTAACAATACAATTACATGGGGTACTACTTGGGATAACGATAATTTATACATTGCAGCAAATGTAGTTGATGGTACTATTTTGACAGGTGGATCAGTCAATCCATGGGAACAAGATGCAGTAGAGGTTTATATTGATGGAAACCATGATGCTGATGGTGATTATGATTCTGATAAAGATGTGCAATTAATTATTTGGGATGATGCAGGAGCGACTCAGATTTGGGATAATGGTGGCCCAGCTGCGGGTGTTGAGGCGGTATATGCCACTACTGCTGATGGATTTTCTGTTGAGATTAAAATGCCATTAAGTAATATTGGATTTGTTCCTGGAGCAGGTAGAACAATTGGATTTACAATAGGAACAAATGATGCTGATAACGCTTTAGGAACTCGTGAGAATCAAGTAGCTTGGTGTGGAACAGGAAGTAACTTTAATAATACTTCTGACTTTGGTGATTTACAATTTGCTGGTGGATCAACTAGTACAAAAACTCCTTATATCAATAATGAGATTTTAGTTTATCCAAATCCTGCAAGCGAAGTTATCAATATCCAACCTTTGACAAATTCATTTGATAACAATACTAATGCAAGAATGTTTGATATGTTGGGGAGAACTCTTTTCTCTCAACAGATTAACCTTCAAAATGGTAATGCACAAATTAATGTGAGTGAAGTGCCTACAGGAGTATTCTTCTTAGAGTTAGTTACTACTGATGGAAAAATTGCTATCAAGAAAATTGTGATTGAATAATACTACAATATTTCGAATTGAAAAGTTGATCCCGAACTGTCTTTATGGATGGTTCGGGATTTCTATTAATATAGCTGTGGGGTTTAACTTTATAATGCGAAATTCAATTCTCCACTTTTTAATTGTTGATTATACTTTTCAAAATCGAAACTATATAATTTTGCAGGGCGGTGAGATACATTTCCTTGGATTTCATTTAGATCAATAAGTAAATTCAAAGAGTTTAACTTTCTGCGAAAATTTCTTCGGTCAAATTTTATTTGTAAAACTGCCTCATAGAAATTTTGTAATTGCATTAACGTAAATTTTTTAGGCATTAAGGAAAAACCGATAGGGTGCGATCTTATTTTTTTCTTTAATCTTAAGTAAGAATCCTTTAATATCTTTTCATGATCAAATGCTAAAGTAGGTATTTCATTTATAGAGACCCATTCCAATTGTTGATCCTCAGGGTCGTGAATTTTATAATCAGATATTTTAATAAAAGAATAATAGGCTAAAGTAACTACTCGACCTAATGGGTGTCGATTAGGTTCGCTATAAGATTTAACTTCTTCAAAATATAAATCTGTAAGTGTAGTTCTTTTTTGTAAAACTCTTGTTACAGCATTTTCTAAAGTTTCGTTAACCTCCACTAAATCACCCAGCAAAGATTTCTTTCCTTCATAAGATGGCATATTACAATCAATTAATAATACCTTTAATCCTTCTTCATCATAACCAAAAATAACACAATCAACTGAAATAGACATCTTTGCTTCTGGGCTAAGATGAGTAATCCAAGTGTTGATGTTTTCTGTTGCATTCATCATGTCAGTTCTAAATTCTTTGTTTGTTAAAAGGGTGATTTTTTACCAAAAAACTAAAATTAATAAATGATTTTAGTCTACCAAAAAACATTTCTTTCTTTTGAAAAAAGAATAATATAAAGCTATTTATTGGTATCTTTGTGTCGATGTGACACAATTTGTAAAACGAATGTAATGATTATCTAAAAAAATATATAATTTTTACAAAAAATATAATTTTCTTTTTTTTTAATTACCCAAGATTGGTTATTTCTTAACCTAAAAAACTATATAAAATGACTTACTTTTTTTCTACCCGAATGAAAATTTTCATTTTCATTTTAATGGTTTCTTTCCTTCATTTGGAGGCGCAAGTTGTAACCATTAGCCCTACTTTTTTTAATGGTGATAGTGAAATTACGGTTACTTTTGATGCTAGTCAAGGTAATGCAGGATTGGTAGGAGAGTCGCAAGTATTTATGCATGCTGGTCTAATTACTGCATCTGGAGGAGCTGGGAATTGGCAGAATGTACAAGGGAACTGGGGACAATTTGATCCTAATGTAATCATGAATAATATTGGGAATGATAAACATGAAAAGACTTATGTTATAAAAAATTTTCATGGTTTTACAGGAGATGTTTCCGATATAGTTCAACTGTCTTTTGTGTTTCGAAATGCAGATGGTTCGAAGGTAGGAAAGACTGCTGACCAAGGTGATATTTTTATTGATGTCCCACAGTCATCTGGATTTAATGCATTTTTTTTAGCACCTACAGAACAACAGATAGTCAAGTCCATTGGAGAATCTATTAATGTAAATGTTGTGTGTTCAGAGACTGCAACGATAACTTTATTTGATAATAATACTCAAGTGGTATCTGATAATAATGTTACAGAATTGGTTTTTGCTCTTCCCGTAAATTCAGCAGGAAATCATATTGTTCACTATGAGGTGAATAATAGTAATGGTATATTAAGAGATTCATTTTCATATGTTGCTCTTGATGGAATGGCAACTCAACAAGATCCTCCCGCAGGTACAAAATTTGGGTTGAACCGAGTAAGCGATACTGAAAGTATACTTGCATTATATGCACCTGGTAAAGCTCATGTTTTTGCTTTGGGAAATTTTAATAATTGGACTGTTGATGTGAATTATTTGATGAAACGTTCGGTGGATGGGAATACTTGGTGGTTAGAATTGGACAATCTTGATCCCAATCAATTTTATTTATATCAATATCTAGTAGAGGGTAACATTAAAATTGCAGATCCTTATAGTGAGTTGATTTTGGATAAATCGAATGATGGAGGTATCCCAGCTGCTCTTCAAAGTGTACCGGTCGATTATCCAGGGGATAAGACTGCTGGACATGTTTCTGTTTTTCAAACTGTAGCAGATGATTATATATGGCAAGTGACTGATTTTCAACCTGTTGCAAATACAGATTTAGTAATCTATGAAGTTTTAATGCGAGATTTTTTGGCAGACCATGCTTTTGATTCTCTTTTAGATTCTTTGGATTATTTGAAAAAATTAGGAGTAAATGCTATTGAATTAATGCCTGTTTCTGAATTTGAAAATAATGATAGTTGGGGATATAATCCTTCTTACCATATGGCATTGGATAAATATTATGGTTCAAGAAATAGTTTTAAAAAATTGGTAGATGCTGCTCATGAAAAAGGAATTGCAGTTATTTTGGATGTAGTATATAATCATGCATTTGGGCAATCACCTCTAGTGAGAATGTGGTGGGATACCCAAAATAACAAACCATCTACGGATAGCCCATATTTTAACCCTGATGCTAAACACCCATTCAATGTTGGATTTGATTTTAACCATGAAAGTGATGCTACTAAAATTTATGTGAAACAAACACTCGATTATTGGGTGAGTGAATATAATATTGACGGTTTTAGATTTGATTTGTCCAAAGGTTTGACTCAAACTTTTTCTACAAATGATGGCGTATTTGCATCTTATGATGCAGGGCGAATTGCGACTATAAAAGATTATGGAGATCACCTATGGAATCAAGATAGTGACCAGATTCTTATCCTTGAGCACTTTGCTACGAATAGTGAAGAAAAGGAATTAGCGGAATATGGATTTATGCTATGGGGAAATGCGAATCATGCATTTAATGAAGCGACAATGGGATATCACGATAGTAATAAATCAGATTTTAAATTTATTTATTATAAAAATAAGGGTTGGGCTGAACCACATGTGGTAGGTTATATGGAGAGCCATGATGAGGAGCGATTGATGTATAAAAATTTACAATTTGGAAATTCGGGGAGTAATTATAGCGTTCCAAATCTTGTAACTAGTTTGGAAAGAGTAGAGATGGCCTCTGCATTTTTCTTTGCAATTCCTGGGCCTAAAATGATCTGGCAATTTGGAGAATTGGGTTATGATTTTTCAATTAATCGGTGTACCAATGGAACTGTAAATCCTGATTGTAGATTAAGCCCTAAACCGATTCAATGGGATTATTTGAATAATGGATTACGTGCAAAAGTCAATGAAACGTTTAGTAAAATGATAACTTTAAAAACGAATCATCCTGCAATTCATGATGGTGAAGTTACATTGAGTGTAAATCCTGCTTTGAAAAAAATGCACTTAAATCATGCAGATGGAAATATCACTATCATTGGAAATTTTGGAGTTGAAGAGGCCTCAATTAATCCTGAATTTCAACACACCGGTACTTGGATAAGTTATTTGACTGATGAGACTTTGGAGGTCAATGATGTGAATGAAAATATAGTGTTAGCACCTGGTGAGTATTATGTTTATGTGGATAATTTGACTTTTACTGCTGTAGAAGATTTAGAAAAAATCAATGATAATATTCAGATTTATCCAAATCCTACGGATGATATTGTAAATATCTCAACATTGGATTTTGAAATGTTTGGAGAGGAATTACAGTTGAATATTTATGATGCAATTGGAAGACAAATCCAAAATAGACAAATTCAAATTCCATCAGAGGTTGACTTTTCTACTTACCATTCTGGTTTGTATTTTTTACAATTGATAGATGTTAATAACAATGTAATTACAAGAAAGGTTTTCGTTCGATAACACGATCAAAGTAGCTGCCGGGTTTTAACCCGCAGTAATAAAGAAATAAATTATAGTGAATCTAATAAGATGTTTTTTTACTGCGGGTTAAAACCCGGCAGCTACTTTAATCGTATTTTTGTTTTAAATAAACCTAATGCAAGCACTAAGAACATTACCTTTCATTTTTTTATTATCATTTTTGTTGCCAAACATTAATGCTCAAATTATCATTCCAGAAAAAGGAGAAGTTTTTAGAGATGATGTAATTCCTAGAATTGATATTTTTATTCCTCCTGATTCTCTTGCCTATATTTTAGATGATGATAACCTCGAAAGTAATTATCTTTTTCATGCGACATTTATTTTTGATAATGGAGCAATTAGCGACACGTTGGAAGATGTAGGTTTTCGTTTAAGAGGAAATACTTCAAGAGGCGCTGATAAAAAGTCGTATAAAATATCGTTTAATACATATTCTCCTGGACGAAAATTTTATGGTTTAGAAAAAATGAATCTTAATGGAGAACATAATGATCCCACGATTATGCGATCTAAATTAGCTTGGGATATTGCTTATCAAAATGAGTTGGTAGGTTCACGTGCAAACCATGTTAGGTTTTATATAAATAGTGAATTTTATGGAGTTTACATTAATGTAGAACATATTGATGAAGAATTTTTGTCTTCTCGATTTGGCAATAATGATGGGAATTTATACAAATGTTTATGGCCTGCTGACTTGGCATATTTAGGAAATGATCCTGATTTGTATAAATTAGTAGTTTTTGATCGGCCCGTTTATCAATTAAAAACTAACCTTGCCGAAAATGATTATTCAAAGTTAGCTGAGTTTATTTTTATTTTAAATACCTCACCTGCAAATCCTCTGCTTTGTGAATTGGAACAAGTTTTTAATGTAGATGCATATTTAAAAATTATTGCTTTTGATATCTTGACAGGTAATTGGGATGGTCCAATTTATAATAAAAATAATTTTTATCTCTATGAAAACCCTGCTACTGGATTGATAGAATACATTCCTTATGATTTGGATAATACTTTTGGTATTGATTGGTTTGGAATAGATTGGGGCGAACGGAATATTTACAATTGGTCTCACAGTTCTCAAACTCGACCTATTTATGAAAAGATATTAGCCGTACCAGAATATCGTCGGCGATATTCTTTTTATTTAAATCAAATGTTAGATGAGGTTTTCAATGAAAATAATTTGAATCCACATATTGATAGTCTTTTAGCTAAAATAATTCCTTGGGTAGCCATTGATACTTTTGCGATGAAAGATTATGGCTATACTTATATTGATTTTATGAATTCCTTTACACAACCACTTTCAGGTCATGTAAAATATGGTTTAAAGGAATATATAATTAAACGAAGTAATAGTGCTTTGAACCAATTGGATTTGCAAAATATAGAACCAATTATCAGAAGTCATAACAATACATCTCCAAATGCACTACAAGACATCGTGGTTACTGTATATGTAGAAGATGGAAATCTGTCTTTAGTGGAATTACATTACTCTTTGAATGGTCAAACTGATTTTACAATCACTCAAATGTGGGATGATGGCCTACATGGAGATGGGCAAAGTCAAGATGGAATTTATGGAGGAATTATTCCTGCATTAGGGAGTAACAATACTATACAATATTTTGTGAGAGCAGTAGATGATGAAGGGCTAGAAAATAGAAGCCCAGAATGTATTGAAAAAGAATTGATTGTGTCAGAGCCTGTTTTCCAATTATATATTAATGAAATAATTGCAAATAATAACAATACAATTGCAGATGAAGAAGGCGAGTATGATGATTGGATTGAAATCTACAATGGGGGAGGAGAACCGATTTATTTAGGGGATAAATTTTTATCTGATAATCCAAATAATCCTGATAAATGGCAGATGCCAGATGTCTCAATTTCTTCTGGAGAGTATTTATTATTTTGGGCAGATAAAGATGAAGACCAAGGTGATTTTCATACTAATTTTAAATTGAGTTCTTCAGGAGAGTTTGTAGGGATTTATGATTCAAATGATAATTTGATTGATGGGAATTACTTTGGGAAATTAGAAGCGGATGAAAGTTTATCAAGGTTACCTGATGGAATTGGTTTTTTTCAATTGGCTATGGCAACTCCTGGAGCACCGAATGCTCTTTTGCCCGTGAGTATTTTTTCTATCAATAATAATTCGAGTTTTGATATTTTTCCAAACCCGACAAATGATTTTGTAACCATTTCTACAACTGTTGGCGCGTTGGAAGGAGAATCGCAATTAATTGTTTATGATGCGTTGGGTAAGTTAATTCGAAATGAAAAAATTCAAATCCCTTCTCAGGTTGATTTTTCTAAATCAAATTCAGGATTGTATTTTTTACAAATACGAGATGAGAAAAACAATGTATTTACGAAAAAAATGATTATTAAATAATTCGTCTAAAAGTAATACGATTTTCCCAAGTCGTTCTATTAGTGATTCAAAATATCCTCGAATAATAGAACGACTTTGGAAAGTCCTGTTAAACCTGTTTCATTGATAACTGAATCCTTCCTCTTTGCAAATCTACCTCCAAAACCTTCACCTTTACTTCCTGATTTAAACTCACCACTTCAGAAGGACTCTTAATAAATTTATTGGCCATTTCAGAGATATGAATCAAGCCACCTTGCTTAATTCCAATATCTACAAATGCGCCAAAGTTGGTAATATTATTAATCACTCCAGTCAGTACCATTCCCGGTTGAACATCCTCAATCGTTTTTATTCTTTGAGAAAATTCAACTGCTTTCGCGCTTCCACGAGGATCCAGTCCTGGTTTTTCCAACTCTTTTAAAATATCAGTCAGCGTAGGTAATCCAATGGTTTCGGTAACATAATTTTTTAAATTGATTTCCTTCCGAAGTGACTTTTCTTTAATCAATTCTTCTACCGTACAATTTAAATCTTTAGCCATTTGTTTGACCACAGAATAACTTTCAGGGTGCACGGCAGTATTATCCAAAGGATTTTTAGCAGATTGAATACGAAGAAAACCAGCCGCTTGTTCAAAGGCTTTGTCACCCATTCGTTTAACTTTTTTCAGTTGAGATCGACTTGTAAATGTTCCATTTTCTTTTCTATACTCAATGATATTTTTTGCCAAAGTCGGCCCCAATCCTGAAACATAAGTTAGCAAATGCTTACTGGCTGTATTTAAGTTAATCCCCACACTATTCACACAACTTTCAACAGTTCGGTCTAAACTTTCTTTTAATTTAGTTTGATTGACATCATGTTGATATTGTCCAACTCCAATTGATTTAGGATCAATCTTTACCAGTTCTGCCAATGGATCCATCAAACGACGTCCAATCGAAACAGCACCTCTTACTGTAATATCTTGATCTGGAAATTCTTCCCTTGCGATCTCTGAAGCAGAATAAATAGATGCACCACTTTCATTGACCATAAATACTTCGACAGGTCGTCCGTAATCTATTTGTTGAAAAATAGAAAGTGTTTCTCTCCCAGCTGTTCCATTTCCAATTGCGATGGCTTCAATTTCATATTGATCTACCAAACTTTTGATATCATGGATAGCAGCAAATTCATTCGATTGTGGAGGATGTGGATATATTGTAGAGTATTTTAATAGGTTTCCACTTTCATCTAGGCATGTAACTTTGCAACCTGTTCTAAAACCTGGGTCGATTGCTAAAACTCTTTTTTGTCCCAATGGAGGAGACAACAATAGTTGCCTTAGGTTTTTAGTAAATACGTCAATTGCTTCCGTATCCGCCAATTCTTTTGAAGCATTTCGAAACTCAGTTTCAATAGAAGGTTGCAACAATCTTTTATAACAATCTGCCAATGCTTCGGCAACTTGATTAGTCGCAGGCCCATGGCCATTTAAAAAGTCTCGCTCCAAACGATAAATCGTATCTTCAGCATCAGGCGCTATGCCCACTCTTAAAAAACCTTCATCCTCTCCTCTTCGAATTGCCAACAACCGATGAGAAGGACAACGATGCAAAGGTTCATCAAATTCAAAATAGTCTTTATATTTCGCACCTTCCTCTTCTTTTCCTCTAGCTAATTTAGAAGTGATTCTAGCGTCCCTTTCAAAAGCAAAACGAACCTTCTTTCTAGCTCTTTCATCTTCATTAATCCATTCCGCCATAATATCTCTTGCCCCTTTAAGTGCCTCTTCAATAGAGGTGACTTCGTCTGTCAAAAAACGTTCAGCAAGACTTTCGATGTTTTGATTTCTTTGGGAAAAAATATCATTAGCTAATGGTTCTAAACCTTTTTCCTTTGCAGCTGTAGCACGTGTTTTTCTTTTAGGTTTATAAGGAAGATAAATGTCTTCTAAAATTGTAGCATCAAAAGTATCTTCAATTCTTCTTCGAAGATCAGGTGTTAGTTTTCCTTGTTCTTCGATGGTTTTTAGAATTGTATCCTTTCTTTTCTCAATTTCATTTAATCGGTCTAAGTGAGATTTGATATCTCCAATTGCAACTTCATCAAGAGAGCCTGTTGCTTCTTTTCTATACCTAGCAATAAAAGGAATAGTCGCACTTTCTTCCAGCAATTTCACCGTACTCATTACCTTGTGAGAAGGAATGTTAAGTGTTTTGGAAATAATATTAATATGTGTTGGATTCATAGTATTTATTTTGAGCGGCAAAGTTATAAATCAAAACGTAAATGGGAAATAATGAGTTAGTTAAAAACAAAAAAAAGCCTTTAGCAAATTAAATGCTAAAGGCTTTTTTTGAATTTCTTTTAACTATAAAAATTAGTTAGTGTATTTTGAATTATAATAGTTAAAGACTCTTGCTAAATCTTCACTATTTTTTAGGTTTAAAGAATGCTTCGCAGCATACTTTGCCATTTCACTTTTTTTATCTCCAAATACATTAAGCAACTTTGATTTTTTCTTACTCATAGGGGTTGCTAACTTGTTTTCCCCTTGCTCTAAATAAAATAATTTAGTTTGTACTTTATTTTTTCCATCCTTTTTAAAAGCTTTTAAAAGTGAAATCTTTCCTTTACTGACTAATTCAAAATAGCCGTAATTTTTCACCTTTTTTTCTAAATATTCGGCGGAAATAAAGGTACTAGTTTTGTGTCCATTTTTAAATATGATTTGATTTATTTTAGAAGGGTAAACTGCTTTTACCTTATTTAGATGGTTAATTTGCATTTCGTCGTCTGCAAATCGGTATCTAACTGGAACATTAATTGCTTCATTTTCGAAGTCAACAATGACGCCTTCTACAAAATCACTATTTAAAAATTTCTTTCCCTTAGTCTCTAGAGGAAAACTTTCGGTGGTTAAAAAATAAAGTTTGTTTGAGTTTTGTTTTTTCTTCGAATTAGTTTTTTTTGTTTTAATTACTAATTCTGAAGATAATTGGGCAAATGTTTGGGTGGTAAATAGAAAACAAAATACCACGACGCTGATTGTGAGTAAATTTTTCATTTTCCTTAGTTTTGTGTTTTAAAAAAAAAATATTTACAAACTATTAATGAATTTAAAAAATCCATCAATATGATATAGTGCGCGTATATTTAATACGAAAATTTATTTGTTGGGTTACAGTAATGATTATTTTTAGTAAAAGGGGCTTACAATGTATGGCGGGGGTACTTTACATTTTTTTGTTTAGACAAAATTAAAGTAAAAAAATATTAAATCATAAAAACATATATGTATTTATCTTTTTTTTAACATTATGTCATTATTCTGCCAATTTATTTTTCGGATTTTATTTAAAATCGGTTCAATACCAATTTAGACGATGAATTATTCACTTGGTAACTAAATTTTAAATGTATTAATCTTGAGTGGAATAAGAAGACTAAATTATTACCTTATTAAGGTAATATCACCATGTTTTTGGATGTTTTCTCCATTTAAGAAAGAAGCTTCAATTAAATAAACATAAACTCCTTCTTGTTTCTTTCTACCTTTAAAAAGGCCATTCCAACCTTTATTTATATCATTTGACTCAAAAAGTTGTCCTCCCCATCGATCAAATATGGTCATCTTAAACTCTGCAACTTCCACACCAAATGCAAAAAAAACATCATTAGTGCCATCTCCATTAGGAGAAAATACATTTGGTACAAAAAGGTCAACAGTACAATTACTGCTAATTTGAATTGAATCTGTTGTTATACAGCCTGATTCATTTTCAACAGTTACGCTATAATTTCCATACTCTTCAACTAGATAGGTTGGATTGTTTGAACCATCCTGCCAAAGATATTCACTATGTAGTCCAGCAAGAATGTTAATCGGTTCTTGTAAACAAATCAAAGAATCATTCCCTAAATCTAAATTGGGTTTAGGTAAAATGTCTATATATAAAGTTGTATCAATTTGGCAGCCAATTATATCTGTAAATACGATGTTATAAATTCCTGCATCAGTTAGAGATGTATTGTTTTTTGTGAAAAATTGATCGTTGATTGTTTCACCATTAGGAGTTAACCATTCATAGTTTCCTGTAGTAGGTGCTTCAGCAAAAATAGAAAGTGGTGTTCCTTCACATATTCTATCAGGTGCCACTAAATCTAAATTTTGCAATGGAGTAGGAGAAATTATCACTTCAGTTGCATCGCCTTCTTTTGATGTAAGAGGATTGTTAGAATCTAAAATGCTTTCCCAAGCGGGAGTAAATCCACTCATCCTTGCTTGGTTAGAAACAGTTTGAAAATCATTAGAAGTGGAGTTGGCAATTGTCTTTATTGAAAATTCAGAAGTGCCAATTGGTAGTACCATTCCTGTGATATTCACAAGATTGTACTGTCCAGCGAGTGGAGTAATATCTAGCACACCTCCAAATATATTATTTGGTAATTCGATGATTTCTAATTGACTTGGGATGGGATCCGAGAACTGAATGTTGGAATAAGGAAATTCAGAATTATTGACAAGACTAAAAGTAAAGGTTACAGTATCTCCAGTACAAGCAGCAGCGGGAAATACTGACTTATTAAATTGGATGGGGTTTATGCAGCTACATGCGTCAATACCTGAATTAATATCCAACCCCTCACCAGAGAAATTCATTTCACCGGTAAGTTTATTTATTTTGTAAATATCTTTAAGATAAAAAGCAGTAAGCTCTCCACTACCATCAAAATAAAGTGCACCATTTGCAGCACTACTTTGACTTGGAGAAGCTCCAAGCAATTCTACAGCACCTGAATTAATATCTATTGTGCATGCTTTTTTGGTAGAGTTATCTACGGCATAACAAATACCTGAATTGGGATCTATGGCTAGATCGCCAAAGGAAGGATTGCCTGAATTGCCATTGGAATAAAATTTTTCAGTAGCCGAAATTATTGTAGGTGGGGAAACTGTAATATCCAGAATGATGACCCAAGCATTACCTCCACCTGAAATAACCATCTTTCCATCCTTAGTAAAAGTCCCTGCCCAGTAATTACTTCCTTCTATTCCTACAGGTATACCAAGGTCAAGATAATCACCATTTTTATCTATACGTACAATGTGAACATTACTTTCATTGATAGCATAAATGAAATTATCCAAAGGATTAAAAGCTAATCCATTAACTGAAAAGTCTAATTTTTTTATTAATGAAAAATTATAGGCAGGTGTGAATTGATAGAGAAAATCTCCACCTGATGCATGATAAGAGAAATAGGCATTAGCATCACATGAGAAAGGTTCATTTTGAGCAATAAGGGAATGTATTGTTACAAAATAAAAGAAGAAAGATAGTTTTAGAAATTTACACCAAATCTTGGTCATCCCATTCTCTTCGAAGTTTTTTAAAATCTTTAAGTTCTAATTCATCTCTTGGTATCGTAATATCATTATCAGGTTCACTAATAAATCCTTGTCTTCGTTCTAGTTTACGCATTTCTTTTTCTAATTCTTTTTCCTCCCAGTCTTCACCAGCATGTTGCCAAGGTAAGCCAAAAACAGAAATATAATTTCCGACTACACCCATTCCCCAGCCAAGTGCTGCTAAAATCCACCATTGGAAATAAGTATATGTAACTACATTGTTAATAACATAAAACATTACAACTGCAACACAATAAATTGAGAAATGAATATAAAAATCCTTCTTCTTTTTAACCTTTTTTTTAGCTTTTCGATATATTTCTTCTTCTGTCATTTTTAAAATTTTTATACAAATTCATCATCTTCCCATTCCTTGCGAAGTGGTTCAAAATCTTTTAGTTCTAAACTGTCATCAAAAAAGTTTTGATTTTCATATTTATCTGATCTTGAATCTCTGAGTTTTTTTAATTTTTTAATTTCCTTTTCCATTTCTTTCTTTTCCCAGCTAGACCCTTTTTTCAAGGTTCGATTATAGTAAAATAGACCGAAATGAATAGTTAGTCCAATTCCCCAAAAAAGAGCAGGAATATGAAACCAAGGCCTATAAGTATGGATTAAAAAATAATTAACTAAAAATAAAATACCAATCCCAAAAAAATATAAAAGAACATGGACAAAAAGAATTTTCTTTTCTTTAACTCTTTTTTTAGCAAGTTGGTGGATCTCTTGATCTGTCATAACTTTGAATATTTTTATTGAAATGGGAATATCAAAAATAAGAAATTTTATTCAAATAATTTTCGACCAAGAGTCCCTGTCATTGCACCAAATCCTCCTACTAGACCACCTACTATCGCAGTAGCACAGAGCATCCCAATACTTCCAATTCCTCCAAAGATTTCTCCCATCTTTCTTGAGAGAAGACCTGCATTGTCTGAATCTAAAAAAAATGCAGCTAGTCCCCAAAGCAACACTACTCCTAAAAATCCATAAGCAAAACTTTCTTTTGCACTCTCGCTGAATATCAACCCTACGATTCCTGAAGCAATTACAATACACCACCAAGGCATAAACTGATGTAAAACACCACCTAATATTATTACTGCAACGATTCCTAAAATTAGATTTTTCATATTGTTGGTTTTGACGGACGCTTTGCTAGACGGTCGGTCGTCCATCGTCAAGTGGTGCGAAGCAAACGACCGTCTAGCAAAGCGTCCGTATTCATTATTTATATTTCAAAATTTTCTCTTCTTCCTGTTGGTAAGAAGCAGAGCCTCGATAGATGGTTGGTATTCCTTTAACGGTTTCAACTTTGATTCCATCAGGATACAATTCTTTATAATTAGATAATTTAAAAGGTTCTAAAACATAGCCACTCATTAGGCATTCATCATAGAATTTAGAATCTTTATCTGTTCGAATTCCACCTAACTCAATTTTTGATTTACGAATCAAGTCATCAATTAAAGTACGTTTAATTTTATGTGGTTTTTCAAAAAATAAACTGCTTCGCAATTTTTTAGCATTAAGGATAAAGTGTAAAGTTTGTTTTTCACCTGGAACAAGTTTACAATTTATTTCATAAGCAGCAGTTACCAAATGTTGTCCAAATGGACCATTTATCAAAAAAGTTAACGTATTAATAGCTTGGTCATCACTAGAAGTATTTTCAAACAAACAAGAGAATTTTAAATGTTTAACCCTTCGAGTAGAGCTATTTTCTTTTTCTATATAAGCGATCTCTTGGTTAGTGATTTTTGAACTAATGTTTTTAATGACATCTTTATCATCATAGGTTTGGTTGACCTTGATTCCTTGTTTTTCAAATTGTTTTCCCAAATCAAGGATGTCTCCATAAGTTTTTTCTTTTAGGTCATAACCAAAATATTCACGTTGACGCATGATCGTATAATTAATTAGGAAAGCTTCATCATTGGATACCTCCGTATCCGTAATAAATTGCGAATAATCGGATTCGTAATAATCAGCATAAAACTGTTTATCCAAAATGGAATGTTGGCAAGAACTTAAAAAAATAAGGCTAATAAAAATTAGAAAAAGTTGTTTCATTATTTATTATGATTTGGAATATTAAATATGTAAGTACTAGGAGCCAAATATCTTTAGTTTGTGGCGGTTTCTTTTTCCGCTATTTTTCTCAAAAAAATATTTCCGTAACTAGGCTATGCAAAGATTTTTTTGAAAAAACTATCGAAAAAATAATCTCGCCACAATTCTAAACATATTTGTGTCCTAGTACTTAATTGATTTGCAAAGTATTAATTTTTTGGGAAAATTTTATAAATACCTACTTTTGCGGCCATGCAAATAGAACAAAATAAATCATTAAAAGAATTAAATACATTTGGAATAGATGCCAAGGCCAAATATTTTGTTGACATCCAATCTGTTAATGATTTAAGAAATGTGATTTCTGAAAATAAAAAACCAATTTTTATTTTAGGAGGTGGAAGTAATCTTTTATTGACTCAAGATGTAAAAGGACTGGTTATTCATAATTCTATTTTAGGGAAAAAAATAGAACGAGAATTCCAACATTGTGTATACGTATCAGCAGGTGGCGGAGAGAATTGGCATAAGTTTGTTCTCTGGACTATTAAAAATAATCTAGGTGGGATTGAAAATTTATCATTAATTCCAGGAAGGGTAGGAGCGTCTCCTATTCAAAATATCGGAGCCTACGGAGTAGAATTAAAAGATGTATTTCATAAATTAGAAGCTATCGAATTGGCAACTGGAAAATTACATGTTTTTAGAAAAAAAGATTGTGGATTTGGTTATCGTGAAAGTGTTTTTAAACAAAAACTAAAAGGAAAGTTTTGTATTACTAAGGTGTATTTTAAACTATCAAAACGTCCTCGTTTGAATTTAAATTATGGAGCTATCCAGCAAATCTTAGCGGAACAAAATATTAAAAAACCTACCATTAAAGATGTCTCGAATGCTGTGATTAAAATCAGATCTTCTAAACTTCCAGCCCCAGCAGAATTGGGTAATTCAGGTAGCTTTTTTAAAAACCCAGAAATTTCTAAAACTCATTTTAATAAATTAAAAAAAGCATTTCCGAATATCGTTTTTTATCCTTTGGAAAATGGTAAAATTAAAGTGCCTGCGGGTTGGTTAATCGAACAATGTGGTTGGAAAGGAAAAAGAGTCGGCAATACTGGAAGCCATGCTAAGCAAGCATTGGTACTTGTAAATTATGGAAATGCAACGGGGAAGGAGGTGAAAAATTTAGCAAAGAAAATTATTAATTCAGTAGATAAGAAATTTGGAATTAAATTAAAGGCAGAGGTGAATGTGATTTAGTGGTGAGTTTGATTCAGAAAATATTTTGATATTATTAGCCACAGACTTACGCGGACTTTTTTATGACTATCGAAAAACGCGTTTTAGAAAAAGTCAGCGTAAGTCTGTGGCTAATAAAACTATTCAGTCCTTCGTAAATTTAATAATTCCCAATTCCAGATTTTCTAAATCTTTTCAAACAGGCCTCTTTTACTTAAAGACATTGTCTTCAAAAAAAAGCATATGAAACCAATTTATTTAAATGTTCTTTTTATCTTTTTTATTTTTTCCTGCACATCAAGTGTTACAAAAGACATCATTAAAAATAATCATCCTCCGCTTGATTTTAAAACTGAATTGATTATTCTAAATAACCCAAGTATAATTCCAAAAAGTATTGAATACCTTGGAGAGGTAATGATAAATGATAATTTTTCAAATTCTCCTTGCGGATATTCACAAGCACTAGAAAAGATAAAATATAATGCAAGGATGGCAGGTGCAAATGTGATTGTTCTTAAAGAAATATCGACAAATAATCTTAGTAGAACATGTTATAAAATTAAGTCTTCTCTGTTCCGTGCTATGGATGAAAATTCATTAGCAGCTATTCAAAAGAATATTGAGGAAAAAAATAAATCGAGGCTTTCAGAAGATGCAGATTATGCTGTTATTTATTTTTATCGTCCAATTACAGGATATAATTTGACAAAGAAATATAAAATTCAAATGAATGATTTGCCTTCAAATATTGGAGAATTATCAAGAGGAGATCGTTTCTATCTTAAAACTGAAAAGTTTGGAAAAAATCGATTTGCTTTAAAATCAGATAAAAATTTCTTTGTTGAAATTGATATCCAAAGAGGGCAAGAATATTTTGTAAAATGTGGAGTTAATTTGGAATTGACTATTCCACAATTTGAAATAAAATTAATGGAAAATCATTATGGAAAGAAGGAATATGAACTTATTGAATATTAGAACGAATTGATTGTCAAAAGACTTTGTTATGAGGAGTATGAATGCAGAGGTGAATGTGGTATAGTATTGTTGGTTGAGTTGGATTCGATAATATTTTGAATTTTATTAGCCACAGACTTATGCTGACTTTTTTATGACTATCGAAAAACGCGTATTAGAAAAAGTCATAAAAAAGTCAGCGTAAGTCTGTGGCTAACAAAATTCAAAATATTACTATTACTAGTTATTAATTTTTCTTTTCCTCCGCTGGCAATACCATAGGATCTTTGCGATCAATTTTCTTCACCTTACGTCTAGATTTAAAAGGAACATATCGATGAGGACGTTGTTGGAAATCAGTCATTAAGATATTTGTATTTTTAGCAGCTTCTTTGATTTCATCATAGAGTGAATCATCATGTACAATCTTGCCCAAAGAACCTTGCCCACTATTTATTTTTTCCAAAAGCGTATTTAAACTATTAATTGTTCCTTCCGCTTTGTTCATCGTCTCCGTCAATTTTGTAATAGCAGCTTGAGCATCAGCCATCGTTTTTTCGGTATTATTTGAAAGACCTTTAAAATCAATATCATTCATTTTACCACTAAAAGCATTCGCATTGCCTACCATAGATTTAATTTGTTGTTGGTCGATACTTGCAGTCAGGCCATTTACATTTTCAAGGATTTCATCAACCTTTCCATTTTGTCGAAGTTGTTTGTTGACAAGGCTAGTCGTAACGCGCATATTGGCCAAAGTTGCTTGAAGATCAGCCATACTTTTTCCAACAGCATTATTTGGGTCATCTATGATTTTGGTAAGGTCATCAGTAACTGTTTTTAATCCAGTAGATACTTCTGCCATATAGACTTTTAATTCATCAGGTGTTATGATTGAAGCAGGAATAGATTTATAAGCACCAATAAGATTATCTCCGCTGATAGCACAATCAGGTCCAGCACATGGTTGTGAAAAAACTAAAGCAATGGACTTGTCACCCATAACAGTTTGACGAATTTCAGCAACAGTATTTTTAGGAATTTTGAAATCTTTACGCACTTCGATTTCTACAACAATCTTCTGTTGTGGTGCATCTGTTTTTTCAAAAATATCAGTAATAGTTCCAATTTGATAACCTCTAAAGGTTACTGGTGAAGAAGGCATCATTCCTCCAATATCATCATATTCAACATAGAAAAATTGCTGTGCTGATAGGAGATTTTGACCTTTAATAAATTTATATCCCCAAATGGAGACAGCAATTACAAGTACAGCTAATATTCCAGTTCGTGTTTCTCTTGACATAACTTTCCAAGGTTTTTGTTTCTTTAAACGATAAAATTCTTAAATGGTTTGAAAAGCGTTGGACGTTTTACGTTGGACGTTCCATGGCCATCGAAGACGTCTAACGTTTAACGTAAAACGTCTAACGTATTTTAACTTTATTCTTCCCTTGATAAGCTACCACAAAAGCATCTTTAAATCCAACTGACCTTAATTTTTTCTGAGCTTGCTTCGCTTCCCTCAAGGATTTGAAATTGCCCGCAAGGTACTTGAAATTTCCATTTTCTTTCTTGATTTCGATAGGAAATTTGACTTTTCCCCAGCGATTAGAAGTGGTTTTGATTCGTTTGTGAGAAGCCGCTAATTGGACTTTAAATTGAACTCGACTGGATTTTCTTTTTTTTGAAGATGATTGATAGGATGATTTTTCAGTATTCTCCATTTGTGGCATTGGATTAGATTTGCCTTCAGAAGAACTGGTTTTATTTTTTGCTTTCTCCTTTTTAATGGATTGTATGGGAGATTGACTTTTGGCAGGAAGTGCAGATGGAAGAGTGGAATTATCCAATTCCATTTCTTTTTTATAGGATTGAAATGCTTGGAATATTGCAAATGCCAAATCATCTTGCCCCTTGCTGGAACGCATATATTTCTCTTCTTTTTTATTGGTCAAATATCCAGTTTCAATTAAAACACTAGGCATTGCAGTTTCTCTTAAAACCAAAAAACCTGCTTGTTTGACCCCTCTACTTTTTCGCCCTGCAATGTATTTGAAATTATGTTCTACCTTTTCTGCAAAAGAAATACTTTGTTCTAAAAACGCATTTTGAACCATTGCCAGAATGATATGACCTTCAGGTGATTCTGGATCAAATCCATCATAATTTTGCTCATAATCTTTTTCCAGCAAAATGGCTTCATTTTCTCTTTTAGCGACAGCTAAATTTTCATCTGCATCATGTAACCCCATGATATAAGTTTCCGTTCCTCGTACCAACTGCTTTTGAGAAGTGATGGCATTGCAATGAATGGAAATAAATAAATCAGCTTTATTTTTATTGGCAATTTTTGCACGAGTATGTAAGGGGACAAAAACATCACGTTCTCGAGTATAAATTACTTTTACTTTAGGATATTTGCTTCTGATATAGTTTCCAACTTTTTTGGCAATTTTAAGCGCAACATGCTTTTCCTTAGAGTGAATTCCAGAGCATCCATGGTCGTGACCACCATGGCCGGGGTCGATAACAACCGTTCGAAGCTGATAATCTAATTTTGGGAAATGTGTGAGTTGGTTATCTTTGCTCCAATTTTCATCAAATTCCATGTTAATTTCATTAACATCTATTAAATGTGATGAATAACAATGGTTAAAGTGTGTAAAAGAGCTAGACAAGAAGAGTAAAAACAGCGTTGTTAGTGGTATAATTAGCCGCATAATGTTTCACAGTATTATTTGAAAAATATGTTTAGAGGGATCTGTGGCTAGGTTTTGTTTTGTATGAATGTTTAAATTTTTATAAAGTTCTGTATAGTTTTTTAGAATGACAAGAAAAAAAGGATAAACCTCTTCTTTAGAGGCACTCAATATGAAAATATACTTATCAATATTATCGATCATTTTCCTAAGTTTTTCCAGCAGTTGGGCGCAGGAAACACCATCAAATCCTATTAATACGCTCCAAAATGATACGATTCCTACGGGGATCGATTCTTTGATTAGAACTTCACATGATTTAAATATCTCAAAATCTGCTCCAACAACTACAAATAATACCACAGATGTAAAGGTTTCCCCTGATTCTCCTGATGATCCTGTGAATTATGATGCTAGAGATTCTATGGATTATGATATTAAAAATAAAATAGTTTACCTCTATGGAGGAGCTGTGGTTACACAAAATACTATGAAACTGACAGCGGAATTAATCACCATAGATTTTGGAAATAATGTCGTCACAGCGGAAGGGTTGGATGACCCCATTCGAGGAAGGATTGGTGACCCAAAATTTGAGGATGGCGAGCAAAATTTTACTTGCGGTAAAATGAAATATAATATCAATACCAAAAAAGGAATTGTATATGATGCAGTTACTCAAGAAGGCGATTTATATATTCATGGTAGTAAATCAAAAATATTTCAAGGGGTGAAAACTGAGGCAAGTGATTCGATTCCTGATAATGTGATTTTTAATCGAAACGCCATTTTTACGACTTGTAATCATCCTGAACCACATTTTGGAATTAGGTGTAGAAAATTGAAAATGATTCCAAATAAAGTAGCTGTTGTTGGTGCTTCAAATGTTGAATTGGGAGGAGTACCTACTCCCTTAGTTTTACCTTTTGGGTTTTTCCCTTTAAAACAAGGAGCTCGAACAGGTTTGATTTTTCCAAGAGATTATGAATATTCACAGGAGTGGGGATTTGGTTTGAGAAATGTAGGTTGGTATTTCCCCATCAATGATAAATGGGATACCAAAGTATTAGCTGATTTTTATTTTCGAGGTACTTGGGGACTTACATTTGATACTCGATATAAATATCGTTACAAGCATTCAGGAGGATTTAATTTAGCATTTTCGGATCGAGTAAGAGAACAAACTGATGCGAGTATTTCAAGGGAACGGTCATTAAGCTTACGATGGAATCACAGTCAAGATCGAGCAGCCCATCCTAATCGATCTTTTAGTGCAAGTGTTAATATTCAAACCAATGGTTTTCAAAGTAGAAATTTCAATGATGCCAATAGTGTGTTGAGTAATTCATTGAGTTCCAATATAAATTATCGACAAAGTTTTCCTGGGAAACCATTTAACCTTACCGCAAGTATGAGTCACTCTCAAAATACAAGATCGAATAAGGTGACTTTTAATTTGCCAACAGTAGGGGTGAGTATGAATCGAATCTATCCATTTAAAAAGAAAAATAGAGTAGGAGAAGAAAAGTGGTTTGAGAAAATTTCTTTTAAATATGATATGGATGCTCAAAATAGATTTGAGACGACTGACACTACTTTATTCACTCAAGAAACACTCGAAAGTGCTCAATATGGAATGCGCCATAAAATGAGTTCTGATTTGAATTTTAAAATATTTAAGTTCATCAATGTTTCTCCTAACATTAGTTATACGGATGTTTGGTATGGTGATGAAATTGAACGAGTTTTTGAAGCACAAATCGATACTACTCAAACTATTTTAAGAAACCCAGATGGTTCTATCTATGATATTCGGATTGATACTGTTTCTTATGGAAGTGTTGAAGAGAATAAGCAGGTTGGATTTACTCGATATTTTCAAATGAATACGGGAGTCAATTTGAATACGACTCGATACTATACTAAGTTATTTAAAAAAGGATTTATTCGAGGTATTCGACATGTTGCAAAACCTAGAGTTGGATTTTCATATACACCTGATTATACTGCACCTAGTTTGGGGTATTTTAAAAATGTGATTGAACCCGTTACTCCATTAAATGAAACAGCTGATACGACTGAATATTCTATTTTTTCAAATGGAGTTTATGGAAGTCCAAGCAGAAGTGGAAAACAAATGAGTTTGACTTATGGTGTGAGAAATAATTTTGAAGCAAAATATTGGTCAAAGAAAGATTCTACAGCTAAGAAGATTAAGTTGTTTGACAATATTGATATGAGTGGAGATTATAATTTTGCAAGAGATTCTTTGAAATGGAGTGACATCAGAGCAAGTGGAAATACGCGTTTTTTTAATGGTTTGACAAATGTAAGATTAAGTGCACGTTGGAGTCCCTACACCTTGGATGACAATAGAAATGTGATTAATACTTTTGCTTGGGATGCTAATAAAAAGCCTTTGCGATTTGTGAATGCCACCATGAATACGAGTACTAATTTTACGGTCAAACAATTGATTGAATTGTTTACTGGGAAAAAAGGAAAGAACAATTCTTCTACTCCTTCAGCAGGTACTCGTGGAAATGCTCCTTTTGATCCAGAGAACCTAAATCGAAATAATGACCAATTTGGGAATAGAGAAAACGGAAATAATAGGAATGCGAATCCTAATTTGGATGATGGATTTTTGGATTTGTTTTCGAGTTTTAGAATCAGTTATAATTTGAATTTAACTTATGCCCCTTCTGCAATTACTGGGAAAGATTCCTTGATTGTTTCTCAGCATATTATCAATACACGAGGTAGTTTTAATTTAACTGAAAATTGGAGAGTGACAGTAGGACAGGTTGGCTATGATTTTAAAAATAAAAAAGTCACCTTCCCTGACTTCTCTTTTTATCGAGATTTGCATTGTTGGGAAATGGGGATGAGCTGGCAACCAGAGAGAACGGTTTATAGTTTTTTCCTTCGGGTAAAACCTTCTTCTCTTGACTTTATTGAATTGCCTTATAAAAAGAATAATGTGGATGGTCGATTTGGAGGATTTTAATATTTTGATTTTTTAGCCGCAGACTTACGCTGACTTTTTTATGACTTTTTCTAAAACGCGTTTTTCGACAGTCATAAAAAAGTCAGCGTAAGTCTGTGGCCCAAAAAAAGCCCCCAACTATTTTCATAGCTGAGGACTTCCTTATTTAAAAGATCAATTTAGAACTTACCCTTCAGGCAAGTTATCTTCAAAACCATTCGTCATTGTAGGTCTTGGATAATTAAATCCAATCGAACGTTGAGAAGAATCTGGGCTAGAAATTTTTGCAAACCTCTCAGCTCTTACTCTAAAGAAATTATCAAACCGCATGGTTAATCCATTCCAGAACATTTCTAAAATACTTGGATCTTGATCTTCTTCTTCGTACTCTACTTGGATACCACTTCCACGTCGATAAACCTCCACAGTAACGATACAAATAAAAGCTAGAATAACGCTAAATCCAACTAGCCAAGAGAATAGTGTTCCCCAAAAAGTGGCAGTACTTAATTTCGAAGCATTGACTTTATCTTGCTTTGCAACAGCAGTAGCGATAGTACTTTTCATCTCAGTTTTCTCTGCGGAGACAGCTTTGTTTTTTCGAGTCCGCCAATTTTCTAATTTCTTAGTTTGTTCAGATTTAAGTGCTGCGATAGCATTTGTCTTTTTCGATAAAAGTTGCGCACCTTGTTTGCGGTATTTTTCAATATGACCTTTTGCCCATTTTGCTCCTGAACGATACTTACTTTCAAAATTAGCTTCCTTCAAAGTTACAGCTGCTATTTGTGCATCATAATTTTCCGCAGTACTAGCAACTACATCTTGATGATTCTCTTTGATAAGTTTCCATTCCTTATCAAATTCCGCATTGATATCAGCGACATCTTTTCGATAATCTGATTTGATAGCTGAGTTATCGATATTAACTGTTACAGGTACATTTGAAATAAAAGCATGTTGAATTCCATTGGTAGATAATCTAAAGGAGAGCACTCCCATACCTATCGTTATAAAAGTTACGATAGCAAATAACATAATGTACCAGGTGTTTTTCAAACGTTTCCATACTAAAGCACGAGTAACGACTTGTAAAAATTTACGTCCGCCTAATTCTAAGATCGAGACAACTAGAATCATTGCTAACAATGAAACTACAATTGCTACTCCTTTGGAATAAGCAGCCATTTCGGTTTGTGTAATATGCCATATCGTAATTGCTTCTGTAATGGCACTAATGACCTGTGCTACCTTTCCAATAATATCTAAGCTTGGTGCAATAGGTCTGAACAAGTTGTAGAAATCTCGATTGGTTGCCGAGGTTTCTTTCGCTGTGAGTTTTACTTGTTTTTTCATAAAAAATAATAGTGATTGGTGAATTGATCGATTACTTAATCAGACCCTATGTTCTGATTAAAATAATCTTTAAATAAAAAATTCACAGATTAAAAAATGACCGATGATTTGCTTTTTCTACTACTTGCGGAATGGCCTCAAAGGAGGGTTCCTATAAATCTTTACGTGATTAGCGGTCGAGAATGGTAAGTAAACTCTATCGGAAAACATCTATTTGACGTAAGATGTTAAAAAAGTAACATTTGTTATAAAAATAAAGTTTATTATATTTGTGATAAATGTAAAAATGAACCACGGTCGCTACGCATGACGAACCATGAACCATGGATTTTAAGTATAGTAAATCTTAAAAAAATAAATTATGGCTAAAGAAAATAACCCATCTGAAGAAGTTCTAAAAGTATTACGAGTAGGAGCAAAGGCCCATCATTCAGCAAAGGTAGAGGCTGTTCAACGTGGTGAAAAGTTGCAAACTTATATTGAAAAATTAATTACTGCGGATGAGCAAGGACTGGTGAATTGGAAGAAGTTGGTATAAATGATATTAATGGTTTGGGGTTGTTTGAGATGGTTTGATGTTGTTTAAATTGGTTTGAAATAGTTGATCGAATAATTTTGAACTTCACCATTATTCGATCAACTATTTCAAACCAATTTAAACTACATCAAACCATCTCAAACAGCCTCAAACCAAATTAATACTAATATTTCACAAACTGCTGAACTGCTTGCTTCGTCCTATCTTCATTTTGAATAACCAAAAAGTACATAGCTGGAGGTAAGTCATGAACATCAATATTTATAGATTGTCCAACATGTTGAGTTTTTTCCATTAAAATTTTTCCATCCAGATTTAAGACTTTTACCAAAATACTTCCTGCGTATTCGTACTGAATATTTAAAATATCAGTAACAGGGTTTGGGGAAATTTTTAAAGAAAAAGCATTTTCTAAATCTTCAGTACCAACAATATCATCTACAATGCCATTGCAATCATTATCTAAACTATCTAAGATTTCTACGGCATCAGGATTGACCATAGGATTGGTATCATCACAATCATCATTATTAGTTACATAACCTTCAGGAGTATCAAAAAAGCAAGATTGGAAAGTACTATCAATATTACCAAACGAGTCTTCATCTGCATCTTGATAAAATTGGAAAACGGGTAATCCATCATCTACAACTCCAGAACAATCATTATCAATATTATCACATACTTCATCAGCATCAGGATTGACCATAGCATTGGTATCATCACAGTCATCATTGTTAGTGACATAACCCATTGGGATATTGTCATTACAAGTGTAAATGGAATCTATTTTTGAACCATATCCATCACTATCTCCATCGAGATAAAATGAATAATAGGCAATCCCATCATCCACCAATCCGCTACAATTATTATCAATGCTATCACAAACTTCTGTAGCATTAGGATGAATCAAACTATCCAAATCATTGCAGTCCCAATTGTTATCTGAAAAGCCCATTGGAATCACTTCATTACAACGAACCAAAGAATCCACCGACATATTTGATGTTCCAAATCCATCTCCATCACTATCTACATAAAAGGTATAATATGGAATTCCATCATCTACCAATCCGCTACAATTATTATCAATACTATCACAAACTTCTGTAGCATTAGGATGAATCAAACTATCCATATCATTACAATCCATTGCATTTGTAACAAATCCTGTAGGAGGAACTAGGAAACAAATCTCCATAATACTATCAGGAGTTCCAAAAGAATCATTATCACCATCATAATAATAAGTGTTCAAAGCAAGATTTTCATCTATTTGAGAATCACAATTATTATCAATACCGTCGCAAGTTTCTGCAATGCTAGGATTGATATTAGGATTATTATCATCGCAATCTTCATAGTTATAAAAACCATCATTGTCTTGGTCTACAAAGAATAAACTTTCCGCTAAAGCAAAAGCATCATTTGCAATTTCAACACCAATTAATCTCCCCGGGATATCATCTGCTGGTGGATGAATTCCTCCCCATATTCTAGATAAACTTGTTTGGTCGGAAGCATCACGATAAGTTGCCCATTGAAGTGTAATGTCTTGACTTGGCCCATCTTCAAATACCAAGAACTCATTCATAGGTGCTTGAAATTCTCCCATTCCTCCAGGGAAAAATGGGTCACCAGTTAGTTTAGTTAAAATATCAGCAGCAGCTCTTGAATAAGTAGAATGCCCTGAAATGTACCCTGCAAAATTAGGAGAAACAAAAGTTGGTCTTTGAAAAGGAAACCAATTCTCAGCCAAAATCCAACCTACACCTGCATAAGTCGTATCTGTATCTGGAATAGAATCAGGACCATTCCATGCTAATATTTTTATTTTATTTAAATGCTGTAAAGAATCACCCACCAACAGATCCATCGAGTCAACCAATTCAATATAACCTGGTTCTAACAATATACCTCCGGGATGAAAATTTGGCAAGTTTGGATCAGAACTTTGTCCATACTCTGCCATCAATCGAATTGCAGATACTGGCCGCAAGTAGTCATACCATCCTTTGATTCCCCAAGCTGTGATAGCAGCATCATGCATTGCTCCACCCATCATTAAGTACGATTTTATATCCCATTCCAAATCATTAATCGTATCTCCTTGACCTCTATATTTTTTTACTAAATCAGGATGATCATTTACATAATTCAATAGCGTAAACCAATGACCAGGAGGCGTTTCAGAGTCAGGTCCGTCTGCCCAAAATTCAGCAAGCACTCTTGCATAATCTGCTCTAGGAACTATTTGAGGGGTGTACGGTTGGCCTGTTACTGGGTTCATAGCATGTCCAGTTCCTATATCTCCACCTTCTATAAATTTGTAAAAATCTCTTAATCCTGCAATATCAGTTGGATATGCATTCTCATCAATATTCCCAAAGGAAGCTGGGGAAATATCTATCATCACACTATCATTTGGATCTAGATGTGAAGACCAAACAGAGACCATTGAAAAACCCCATTTGTATTCTTCAGAAAGACCTCCAACAGCAGTTGTATCTAAATAAGGAGGTGGCCCAGGGTCATGATACACCCAATAATTAAAACCATCTCTTTGGTAAACATTTGCATCATTGGGTGAGAGTGCAAAGGGGGTGACTTGTCCCCATTCAGGCGACAAAAATTTAGGAGTATTAAATGGAATTGGATTTCCAGCTTGGTCTATAAATAAATCCAAAGTCAGCGGTTGCCAACGGTTGGGATCTTCAATAGTAGAGTTCCCTGGGAATGCCATTACAAGTGGTGGATTCACGGGTTCATAAAATTGGTTATTATAACCCGTTATTTCATTGGAACCATCTTGTAACCCAAAACTAATGATACATTGGCCAATATAATTTCCAAGTGCTGCTGGAACACCAGATGCATAATCGGTAGTAGTAAGTAATGTAGTGTACCCAAGATCATTCATCAGAGAATCGAATTTTTGCAAAATAAAAAATCCTCCAGGTGAGAATTGAAAACGATGTCTTAAAACTCGATAAGCTGCATAACTCATTGCCTCTTCTCTTGCTGCTTCAATATCAGCAGGAATAGGAATACTATCAAAATTACATACAAATCCATTTACTGTTTTTCCTAATAAAAAAGGTTCAGCAATGGTGTCATAAGCTGCCCATGCATCATACATCGCTACCGAGGTATGAAAAAGATTCCGAGCATGTACAGTTGGCCTTGCTAAGTCATTTCGTATTGCATGTAAGGTGACTTCATTCCATTCTCTTGCTACCGAATGTTGTCCAATGGATACATAAGAAACTTGTAAAAGGAATAGAAGAGGGAAAAATGTAAGGATAATTTTTTTGAGAAAAAGATGCTGGTTAGTTAAAAATGGGATCATACTGGTTGTTTTTTTATGAAGACTTAAATGTCTTTAGAATGACAGTCAAAGGTAAGAATATCTTAAATATATGCTAAAATGAATTGCCAATATTTTTGAATAAAACCTACCAAATTATTGAATATTAAATCTTAGGTAGACCAAAAATCACCTAAAAATCTAGTTAATTTCATGAATTAGCATGTTTAATAATTTATATAAATGGAAGGATTTTTAGAAATGTGACATTGTAAAATTATTTCGTCTTAAAAAACGATAACATTTTATTAACATCTTTTTCAAATTTTAATTAAACACAAAATACATGGAATCTTTAATGGAAAAATCAGAATTATTGGTGCAAAATCTTATTGCATGGGCACCAAAACTAGTCGGAGCTATATTCGTACTTTTAATTGGGCTATGGATCATAGGAAGAATTATGAATGTCATAAAAACAGGAATGGAAAAGTCGGGATTAGATAAAGATGTGATTCCTTTTCTAAGTTCAATGATCAGCGTTATTTTCAAGGTCTTATTAGTATTAAGTGTAGCTGGGATGGTAGGAATCGAAACTACATCTTTTGTTGCTTTAATTGGTATGGCTGGATTGGCAATTGGTATGGCGCTTCAGGGTACATTAGGACACTTTGCTTCAGGTGTGATGGTTTTAATTTTTAAGCCTTACCGAGTAGGTGATTTAGTTGATATTCAAGGTGTCGTTGGAACAGTTAAAGAAATTCAGGTGTTCAATACAGTAATTGATACGCTACAAAATAAAAAAGTAATTATGCCTAATGGAATCGCAACTAGCGGTATCATGACTAACTTATCTGCTACTGATTTCTTAAGAGTAGATTTAAATGTGGCTATGCCATATGAAGAGGATTTTGAAAAGGTAAGAGATATTATTATGGAGGCAGTAAAGAATACTCCAAAAGTATTATCTGATCCTGCACCATACGTAGAAATTGAAAAATTTGATGCTCATAATATCCTTTTAGCTGTAAGGCCACATGCTACTTGTACTGATTACTGGGATGTATATTTTGGTGTATATAAAAATGTAAAAGCAGCTTTAGGAAAAGCTGGTATCAAGGTGGCTTACCCATCTCATTACCTTAAAACAGAAAATGGGTTAAACTTAAAAGCCTAAACAAATAAACAATGTAAACTCTCAAAGTTTAATAAACAGAACCCAATTGCCCTCGTAGCTTTTTTAGTTGCGAGGGATTTTTTTTAATTAGAAAATAACGATTCAAAGCGAAGTGACTGTGGTTCGTTAAAACCTAAAAAATATTTTGTCGAAAAAAAATACACCTTTGCCGAGCAAAATAGAATTGAATATAAAACAACAACATCTTGTAAACATATTGTTTATCAAAAATAATGGCTTATGTACGATTACAAAATTATTCGAATTCCTATTAGCATGTGGACTGGAAAACCAAAAGAAGATTACCTTGATGTGATTAGGGAATATGCAGATGAAGGATGGAGATTTATCCAAATATATAGGCCACCATCACATGCATATGGTAACTCTTATTACCAAGAAATTATTTTTGAAAAACAAAGAAATGAAGGTTAGTAAAACTTTGTCATAACAATTCTTGAAAAGCCAATTCCAAATCGGGGTTGGCTTTTTTTACGGACGCTTCGCTTGACGGTGGACGGACTCTGCGCTTGACGGGGCGAATAATTTTTGATAGGTAAATCGGTATTATTGAATTTAAAAAACTCATTTTGAAATTTATTCAGAATGAGTTTTTTAAATTCAAATATATTCGCCCCGTCAAGCGAAGCGTCCGTCTATCACCTTTCAATAACTAATTTTTGTGAAGCGCCGTTGCTATTCGTTTCAAAAAATATATAATAAACTCCATTGGCAAATCTTGAAATATCAAAAGTGCGAAGGTCTTTTGGGTAAATTCTAGAAGAATAAACGGGCTGTCCAATACTATTAAATATTTCCATTCTTACCTCTGTGTCTACATCTAAGTCTAAATCAATATGAACACATTCTGTAGCTGGATTTGGGAAAATCGAAATTCGGTCTTTATTTAAAGACATATTTTTATCATTGATCCAATCACAGCCATCTGAGTTTTTTAAAGTACCTCTCGGACCTGATGAATCAAGGGTAGCTAACATTCGCATCTTCTGACCTTCAGTAAACATGGATAAGCAAGCATCATCAGAAGAGTCCATAAAATTCATAAACATATCATTAGAACCACATGACACTTGAGGATGACTTGGACACATACCTTTATAACTTTGTTTTTGTTTTGGTGTGTCATCTACTAAATCATCATTATCACAATCCATAGTTAAACCCCAAATATGGTAGAGGTTAAGAAAATGCCCCATCTCATGAGTAAGTGTACGACCATGCGATGATGAACTATTACTAGAACAAAAGAATCCAAAATAAAGTGGATCAATTACAATTCCATCTTCCTCAGGGATAGCAGTACCAGGGAAAGTAGCCTTTCCTTTTGCGCCATCAATTTGCCCAACCCATATATTGATATAATCATTAGTATTCCACGCATCACTTCCTCCATGTTCATCATAATGAATACGTTTGACTCCATTAGCTTCTGTTCCAAAATTTAGGATGTCAGTTTTTTTATAAACAATACCATTTGTTTCTTGACCATCAGGAGTAACTGTAGCTAAACAAAATTCAATTTCTGTATCTGCTGCAAGAGGTTGGAATTCATCTGGAATAGAAAAACGGTTTTCATTTTTTTTTCGAAAATCTGCGGTAAGTCCATCTATTTGGGCTTGGACTTCTAACTCCGAAAATTTTTCACTTTCATCAAACCAAATAATATGAACTACTACTGGAATAGTAATGACTTCCCGAGTGGTAGCATAATTTTGTTGTTCTAAAATCCATTCTTGGGTATGATCTTCGATAGCTTGAATTCGTTCAATGATTGCAGGATCTATTGGATGTTCAACACCACAAACGTGATTTTGTGCTGATGCAAAACATGCAACGAAAAGTAAAAAGATGATATGTGGGGTAATTTTAGTGCTCATACCTAAAACAAACGATTACAACTATAAATGTGTTCCAATATAACTCTTTAAATTAAATATTTTGTCGGAAAAAATTTACTTCTGAAAAAATAGAAGGGACTTTAGGTAGGTATTTTATTTAGAAAAGGTAAGATGATAACTGTCTTTGAGTTGTTTTTATTGCCATAGCAACTGTTTTATTTTTTACGAAAAGATATGGAATAGGTCAAAAAAAAGCGTGATCATTACAATCACGCTTACAAATTTAATATTCAATAAAACCTAAGTTCTTGGTCATAATTATTTCATAGTTATGACCAAGAACTTAGGTTTCGGTTATCTTAATAAAGTTACAGAACCCATTGTTTTGTACCCTCCATTTTTCTTTGGGACGCCTTGCCAAATAGTCCCATCATCAAAGAGTGCGTATGCTTTCCAAACATATACATCTTGTGCTATTAATTTTCCATTTATGGTACCATCCCAAGCTTCAGCAGGTTGTCCATCTTTTAATTCTTTGGACTCCCAAAGTAACTGGCCGTAAGGCGAAAAGATTTGGATATGATATTCTTTAATTCCAACTCCAGCAGGTTTGAACAATCGAACATCACCAAGACCTTGTTCTGGAGAAAAAGCATTTGGAAGATATAAACCTTTGATAGTTTCAGGTATGAAATTGATCAATGTATCATCAACACAACCATATTCTGTACTTGCTTCTAAAAAGATTTGTTTATTTCCATTATTGAAAAAACGGTGAGTAGGTTCAATCGCTTCAGTTGTATATCCATCTGAAAATTCCCAAAAATAATTATCTGCATTTTCAGAAAGGTTAATCATTTGGAATGCACCATCATTTACACCTTGCGTTGCAGGTACTACTTCAAAATTAGCAAAAGGAGTGATATGAACATTTACAGCTTCTTGTAAAACTAATGTATCAAAACAAGCATCATCTACAGAAACTATTAAACTTACATCGTACAGCCCATTCTCTTCATAAGGGGTTGCAGGATTTCTTTCTGTGGAAGTAATACCATTTCCAAAATCCCAATAGAAATTATTGCTTTCAATAGAAGTGTTTCTAAATGTAACTTCCATTGGTTCACATCCTTCAGCACCTTCTATTTCAAAGTTAGCTTCGGGTTCAGGATAGATGGTCAAATTTTGTAACATTGTATCTGCACATGCAAATTGATTAGTGGCAACTAGTTCAACTGAGTATTCTCCTGCTTCTGAATATGGAAATGTAGGATTATTGTTATTGGTAATAGCTCCATTCCCAAAATCCCATGTATAACCAGTTGCTCCTTCTGAGTTGTTGTCAAAATTAATGACTGCGGGTAAGCCACACAATGCTTCTCTTTCGAAATCAAAAGCAGCTTCTGCTCGTGGGTGAACAATAATATTTGAAATCGTTGTGTCATTAAAACATCCGTTGATATCAGTTGCAACCAATGTAACTTCGTAAGTTCCTATATTTTCAAAAGTATGATTTGGACTTTCTTGGATAGAAGTATTTCCATCCCCAAAATCCCATTGATAGAAAATAGGAGTTGTAGAAGTATTGGTTAACTCTATTTCGAAAGGTACACAACCGTTCAAGGCTGAAGGATCAAATGAAACCTCTGGTATATCAACTACAATTACTGTCGTAGTATAATTTGCAGGACATTGATTATAAATCGAGATTCCTGTAAGCGTTACTGTAAATTCCCCTGCTTCTGTAAACACATGTTCAGGTGCATTTAATTGAGAAGTATTTCCATCTCCAAAATCCCAAATATGACCTGAAGTATTAATTGAATTATTTTGGAAAACCATTGGTTGATTTTTACAAACATAATTTGGATGCGTAAAAGAAACCTCAGGCGCAGGGTAAACTGTAATTTCTAAAGTAGTTGTATCATACCCACAATCGCTACTTGCATATTGGATAACAGTATATTCTCCAACTTGATCAAACGTATGAGTAGGAGTAGTTTCGGAAGATGAATTTCCATCTCCAAATTCCCAGTCAATAGTTGCACCTGGAGTTGAATAATTATAAAAATCAACGGTTAAAGGTAGACAACCACTTAGCTGAGAAGCACCTGCTAATGCATCTACATTAGGTGGTTCAACAGTAATTTGGGTAGTGGCTGTATCTGAACCACAAAGATTTGAAGAAATTAATGAGACGGTATAAACTTCTATACTTCCATGTGCTAGAAATGTTTGAGTAGGAGGAACAAGTTCTTCTGATGTACTTCCATTTCCAAAATCCCATTGGAAATCTGTTGCAGCTCCAGTAGAGATATTTGCAAAGTCAACTAGCAAAGGAGAACAATCTGTTTGAGGCGAAATTCCAATGTTAGCAGTCGGAAGAGGGTGAACAGTTATGACATCTTGGAATGTACTTGAGCCACATAAATTTGTAGTGGTCAAAGTGATGATGTAGGTAGTATCATTAATTCCATTTTCAAGATAGACTACATCTGGATGTTCATTTGTGCTGATTTGATTGTCCCCAAAATTCCAATGGTAAGTCATCTCTTCTCCTACACTTAAATTATTTAAATTTAATTCTAGTCCTACACATGCTTCTGATGTGTCAGGCTGAAAATAAGCAACGGGTACATCAGTAATGACAATAGTATCTTGAATTTCTCCAACACATCCATGTTCATTTTCCACAACTAAAGTAACTACATAAGTTCCTACTACATCATATGCATATTGAGCAGAAAAGGTTGATGAAGTATTGCCATCCCCAAAATTCCAAGATGCAGCATAATTTGCAGGAGAAAGATTTTCAAATGAAATTAATTCATTTCTACATGCAAGTTCTGGCATATCAAACGTTGGATTTTCCATTGGGAAAACTGCCATGATTTTTTCATCAGAATAAAAACATCCAGAGATTGAATCTGTAAAAGTATAAGTCAAAATATGATCTCCAACTTGTGCAATCGCAGGGTCAAAAGTTCCATTGATTGGATCTGTAATTCCTAATCCACTCCAAATTCCACCTGAGGGTGAGAAACCAGTTAAATCAATCTCATCATAAGTCAAACAAGTGGTCTGGTCTGGGCCAGCATTTACATTAGTTAGATCTATTACTAAAATCGTTTTGAAATTCTCAACATAACAATTGCCAATTCCAAAAGAATAAGTCAAAGTATGCAAACCTTCTCCTGCAATAACTGGATCAAAAACACCCACCGCGGCATCTATGATTCCTGTTCCACTCCAAGTTCCATTTGCAGGTGAAAATCCTGAAAGTTGATAAGCACCTTGATCAATACATATTGTATCATTAGCTCCTGGAATAATGGTTTGAGGTGCAAAAACAGAAACCGTAATTGTTTCGGAATTAACGCATCCTGTAATTGGTTCTACGAAAGTATAAACTAACTCAAAATCACCAATCCCATTTTGATTTGAGTTTGCAATTTGTGGGTCAAATGAATTATTAATTACCCCTAGGCCAGACCAAATTCCATTTGCAGGAGTTGCGTAGGGTAGAGGAACTAATCCTGGAGTATTACAATAAGAAGTATCATTTGTGTTTACAATTGGTAAAGGATTGACGGTAATGATTAGATCATCCGAACTGATACAACCATTGATGTCTATGTAATTGTAGGTGAAAGAATAAACGCCTTCCCCTGAAGTTGTGGCGTTGAAGATATTTCCATTAATCATTCCACCATTATTACTCGTCCAAGTACCACCTGAAGGAGTTGCAGCTAAGACTACCGAACTCTCACTTGCACAAACTTCAAAATCAGGCATAGCCTCTACAATAGGTAATGCATGAACAGTAATTTGAATTTCATCACTTACTTGACAATTTCCAGTTCCAATGGTATAAGTCAAGGTATGGATTCCTTGACCTGCTGTGAATGGATTAAAGTTGTTTCCACTTAATCCTGAACTTCCATTAGAATCCCAAGTACCACCTGCAGGTGTAGCGATTTGATTTAAATCAATCTCTGTTGCGTCAATACATATTTCCATATCATCCCCTGCATTTATATTGTTAGTCGAAGTTACATTTACAGAAATGGTTGTTGAGTTTTCACAATTATTTCCATCACTATATGTGTAAGTCAAAGTATGAATACCAACTCCACCAGCTATTATCGGATCAAATTGATTACCAGAAACTCCATCCCCTGACCAATTTCCACCTATTGGATAACCTTGTGGTAAATTGACAAAACCAGGAGCATTACAATATGAGGTATCATTTGAAGTAATAATCGGTAATGGGTTTACTGTAATGATTAAATCATCAGTATTGACACAACCATTGACATCTGAATAGGTGTAGGTAAAAGAATAACTACCCTCACCTGAAGCGGTTGCATCAAAAATATTTGCACCGAGTACTCCACCATTATTACTTGTCCAAGTTCCATCTGAAGGAGTTGCAGTTAAGACTACCGAACTCTCACTTGCGCAAACTTCAAAGTCAGGCATTGCATCTACGGTAGGTAATGCGTGAATAGTGATTTGAACTTCATCACTAACTTGACAATTTCCACTTCCAATTGTGTATGTTAAAGTGTGAACTCCTTGACCAGCGGTAAATGGATTAAAATTATTTCCATTCAATCCAGCACTCCCATTTGAATTCCAAATACCACCAGTAGGCGTAGCCATTTGACTTAAATCTATTATCTCTGCATCAATACATATTTCAAAATCATTTCCTGCATTTATATTGTTAGGAGAAATTACGCTAGCAGAAATGGTCGTTGAATTTTCACAATTATTTCCATCACTATAAGTGTAAGTTAAAATATAATTACCCACACCGCCTGCAATTATAGGATCAAATTGATTTCCAGAAACCCCATTTCCTGACCAAGTGCCTCCAAGTGGAGTTCCCTGTGGTAAATCCACTAAACCAGAAGTATTACAATACGAAGTGTCATTTGCTATAGGTATGGGAAGCCCGAAGACTTCGATTTGAGTACTTTCAGAATTTGAACATAAAGTATTCATGTCAATATAAGAATAGCTCAAAGTGTGCACTCCAACTCCTGCAGTTGTCGGGTCAAATTGATTTCCAGAAACCCCATCTCCTGTCCAAGTTCCACCTGAAGGAGCCGTTATAGTAAGGTCTACAAAACCATTGTTGAGACAAACTTCTCCAAAGTTAGGAAGTGTGATTTCTGGAAGATCGATAACTGTAATTATTTTGGTATCGGAAGTTTCACATATTCCAACTCCAAAAGTATAGGTGACCACATGAGTCCCTACACCTGCTTCATTAGGATCAAAAATATTTGTACCGTTCGTAATTCCGTTCCCACTCCAAGTACCACCTACAGGTGTTCCAGTTTGAATTGAAAAAGAGGTTTCGTTGAGACAAACTTCTTCATCCATACCTGCATCTGCAACATCATTTGGTACAATAGAAATGACTTTAGTATCGGAATTTGTACAATTGGTAGTTGGATGAGTATAGGTATAAGTTAAGGTGTAATCACCAAGCCCTGGCGTGTTTGCAGCATTAAAAACTCCATTTCCAGAAACACCCGTTCCTGTCCAAATACCACCTGCTGGCGAAAAACCAGTCAAGGTGATATCGAACGGATTATCACAAATAGATTGATCTAAACCTGCATCTACATCAGGCAAATCATGAACGATTATAGTTTTTGTATCTGTATTGTTACAATTATTACTATCTGTGATGGTATAAGTTAATGTATAAACTCCTGCACCAGATGCAACTGGATCAAATGTATTATTTCCAATAATGACTCCTTCATTATCTACTGTCCATGTGCCATTGTTTGGAGTTCCTTCTGATATCAAAAAAACAGCATCATCTACACAGGCTTCTTGATCTGGTCCTGCGTCAATTGGCGATAATCCCAAAACAGTAACCACCATTGTTCCTTCCATTTGACAATTGTTATCTTGATAGGTATAAGTCAAAATATTATCACCAATGATATTTTGATTTGGTGTAAAAAGTCCCCATGAGTTTACCCCATTACCACTCCATGTTCCACCACTAGGAATAGCACTTACTAAAAATGGAATACCATTTTCACAAACCGTTTGGTCATTCATTAATTCCACATCGCCTAACTCTTGGATGATGAAGTTTTGGGAAGCAGAAGCTTGCCCACATTGGTTGATAGCAGTTACATTTACAGTATAAATCCCTGGTGAATCATAATAAATATTAGTAGGATAAGCTCCTGAATAACTAGAAGGCGAACCTCCTGGGAAACTCCATTCTATAGAAGAAAAAGTACCATTGCTTGCATCTAAATTTACGTTGGAAGGATCAAAATTTAAGGTAGCTATTTCGCAAAATGAACCAATTGGATCAATTGTGATTTCAGGAACTGCCGCAATATTTAATACGGTATCCCAAACTTCTGAATCACAAAAATTACTGGTTAAAAGGCTAACCGTATAATCTCCTGGTTCAGTAAAATTTACCATAATATCATCAGAGGTAAATGTAGAGTTACCCGCAAAACTCCAACCATTGGAAGGACTAACTGACCAAATATAATTTAGACTATCGCCTTCTGATTCATTAATAAAAGTCCCTAAAGTGGAGACACATTCATCTGCTCCTGGAGAAGCTGCTGTTGATAAATCTACTGTCGCAGAAGAAATTGGATTTCCGAAAACTTCTAATGTTTGGCTGTAAACACCTTGTCCACATGAAGGACTATTTAAGTTCATCGTAATGGTGTACTCTCCTGGAGTATAGAAAATAATACTGATTTCATCTGAACCAAAAAAGTTACCTGAGGTAATTTCCCAATCCACTCCAGGGATACCAGGAGTGACTGTCCAACTTGGTGGAAGACTAGTACAAGTTGATGGGTTTCCACTTTGTACTTCACCTCCTTCATCATTTTCATTTGAGAAAGTAAACTCTTCACTTTCACAATTATAACTAGGTTGATTTACTGAAAATATGACATCAGGAGGAGTACTAATTTCTATTGGTTCGATAGTAGCTTGAGATGATCCACATGGATTTGTTGCTTCAATTTGGACATCATAAGCGTTTTGATAATTACCTGTAGAGGTGGTTAATCCACATGAAGCTTGTAAAAAAGTATAGGTAAATGCTGGTGGAACATTTTCTTGTGTGTATGTTGTTATAAGGTCGCCACTTACATATACATTATAAATTGTTCCTGTTGGATTATTAGCAATATTAGTAATAGGGAAATCAACCGTGGCAGGAGCACAAAGCCCTGTCGTATTTCCTGGTGTAGCTAAACCAACAGATGGATTTCCTCCATTATAGAAAAGATATTCGCCGGTATTAGTACATCCATTTGAACTTTCGATTTCAATAGAAATATTGTAATATCCAAAACCTGAGTAGTCATGTGAAATAAAATTGGTTCCTGGAAAAGTACTATTATCAAAATTTTCAACAGTACCATCTCCCCAATCAATTGTGTAGTTGGTATTGGTGGCATAAGTAGAAGAAGCATTATAGATATCAAGTGTTACGTTAGGCAAACTACTACATACTCTAATTAAGCTATCTTCTAAAATACCACTTCCAGGTAAAACTCCAATCGTAGGATCTGGAGTGGTCTGTACTGTTATTGCCTGAGATTGGCAATAATTGTTATTTCTAAAAAGTGCGGTATTGAAAACGGTTGTATTGTTTACTGCAGGAAAAGCATAGGTTACATTTGGGCCAGTTGCATCTATATTTCCATCTCCATCAAAATCCCAACTGTAATTTCCCGATGGGTTAATTACATTAAAATTTATATTTTCTAGACCGCAAACGTTATTATCGGAAATGGTAAAATTACATTGAGTAAAAACTGCTAAAGGAAAGAGAAGGTTAATGATAATTATGGATGTATATTTATAGTTCATGAGACTTTTTGGATTATTTGGACATGGAAAAATGTTTTTAATACTTGATTTCAGATGATTGCTTTACCTAGAAAAAATTGTAACAATCAATTGGTTTCTTTTTCCTAGGTCTTCTTTTTTTACCACCTTTAGGTTGAAGTATTGATATCCCTGACCAGCGGAATGCAACTTCATAAACTCCCCCTGCTCTTGTTCCTAATCCTGATGTATTGGCATCATAGCTAAATCCAATAAAATATTGATTGACTTTATTTACTTTGACTTGTGCACCCATTGCGAAAATCAAAGCATTGGTATTTTTTAATCCAAGAATTGGAATTTTGTTTTGATACATTGCTCCAAAGTAAATTCCATCAAAAATTAAATATCCTCCATAAGTGATCACTTGGAAATTTTGTTTGAAATCAAATAATTGATCTCCTTGGATATCGTATTTGAAATTTGGAGAAACTGCTATAACTTTTTTCTTACTTGAATAATAAACTAAAGGAATGACTGAACCTGCATGAATGGTAACTCGTGGAGGAATTTCAGTATCTAAATTTTGCAAAGATTCTCCTCCTCCATTTTCATTGAACAAAGACATTAGGTGATGAACACTAAAACCTAAATTTGTTCGAATGTTTTTTATTTTTCTTTTGCCTAATTTCAAAGTTGAGTTAGAAACCCAGATTGCTCCCATGTCAAAATCGGTATGTCGAACATACTCTTGCCCTGGCAAAGCTGTAGTGGTATAAATATTTCCATGAACAGGATCTAGTTGGTCTGAAAAAACCAACTTACTCCAGTCTACAGATTTTTGGACCCAACGTCCTTGAAAACCCAATTTGATTTCGTGATGATTTCTCAATGGAATAGTGTAGGAATAAGCTAATCCTATAGATGTGTTTTTTAAATTACCAATACCTTCTTCATCTTGAAAAAGCTGGATTCCAAAACCACTATTAATAAATGGTCTTTTGAATTCTAGGGTCATTCCGTAAGTACGGAATCCTTTATCGGCAGCTAGCCATTGTAATCTCGATACTGCAGATAATCCTACACCATTATCTAGGCCTGTAAACGCAGGATTTAAATAAATTCGACTTGCATAAAATTGAGAGAAAGATGGATCTTGTGAATGTAATGTTATGCTACTAGCATAGAGTATAAATCCTAAGAAGATGTATCTCATTAGATAAGGCGTTTTAAAGTTGATAAAAGTTAGTTATTTATAATGTGCAGATTAAAAGGTGATATTATATTAGGAGAAATAGGGAAGATATTCAATTCAAAGAGGAGTTGTTTTTGTGACAATTATTGGAAAGGAATTATAATTTTTTTGATATGTAATTAAAATGATATCCTTATCTTTTCAACAGATTGGCTATGATAATCAATGCTTTATATATTTATGATAAATGTTTTGTTTTATTTTAAAAACGAAAAATATAGTTTTTTGTGTTATCGAAAAATTGGTTTTTGAGAAAACCTTTTTGATCATTTTTACAATAAAAATAAAATCACGCCAATATAGTGCCTATCCAGCCTACAACTAAGCCAAACAAAACCATCCCAAAAACAAACGATGGTTTTAAATCATTGCCATCTTGAGCCTCTTCTGTAAATTGAGTTTCGAGTTCTCCAAGATTAGGATTGAAATGATTGAATAATCTCCACCCCAATGTTGCATCGACTAAACTGAGTAAACCAGAAATTGTAATCCCTGCGGTAGCATTAATCGTTTGTGTTGCCCAAATGGAAATTCCTAAAAAAATAAAAAGTGAAAAGATTGATATTTTTGAAAAGTTGAATTGAAATTTTCTAGAAGCAATCGCTCCCAAAGTGTCAAAGGCTAAAATGATGGTAATGCCTATTATTAAAATAAACCAAAAGTTAGTGGGCATTGAGATTTATTAAAAAGGGTGTTTAAGATGCTGGACTTTTTACGATTCCTTTTTCTACTGCATATAAAACTAATTCTGAAGCAGATTTTAATTCCAATTTGTTCATGATATTTTTACGGTGAGTATAAATTGTATGCGTACTGAGGTTAAGTTGGTCAGCTATTTCTTTAGCTATTTTTCCAGCCGCTACTAATCGTACAATTTGTATTTCGCGAGGTGTCAAAGGAGTAGGAGAGCAGTCTTCAGGTTTCGCAAAAGATTTTTCCAAAATGAAATTTAAAATCTTATTGCAAAAGAATTTTTCTTGTTTTGCAGTTGCTTTGATAGCGCTGATGATTTCTTCTTCATCACATGTTTTTGTCAAAAAACTATTGATTCCACTTTCTACAACTTTGTAAATAGTCTCTCGATCATTGTCACCACTAATGATAAGAATATTGGAAGAAGGAGAAGTTTCTTTAACTTTTAAGATGGAGTTGATATCGAATTGTGCATCAGTTTGTTGGTAATCTAAAATAACGACTTGAGGGGATTTTTCTTTTACTAATTCTAACAATACATTTTCGGAATCAGCTTCACCTACAATTTCAAATTGATCGAACTCTTCGATCAAAGACCGAAGTCCAACTCGTATTAAATACTGTGCATCCGCTAAAGCTATCGTTATCTTTGACATAGTCTATCTTGCTATTTGCCACGAAGATACTAGCGAAATTTCGTAACTCAAAATTATTTAGATTAATTTTAAATAGTAAGACGGGCGCTTTGCTAGCCAAGAAGAAACATTTTGAAATAAAGGTTCTTAATGAATTGATTGGGGTAAAAAAATAATTAACCTTAGATGTGAATTATTGGCTTTACCAATATTTTTTCAAAGCGGAGGCGAAGAGTCGTTAAGTTTTATATTTTCAGAAGAAAAATTCTCCGCGTACTCTACCCGATGGTTTTTATATGCCGTTCCTCTGGAACTCGAAAACTAATAAATAGCTTTATTTTTTTCTACCGATATTTCGTGCCTCTGGCACTTGTCTAATCTAGTAAAGTGCCAGAGGCACGAAATATCGGTAGAAAAAGCATAAAAAACACTCTGAAAAGTTCCAGAGGAACGGCATATAAAAACTATCGGGTAAAGTATTCTCCGCGTCTCCTTGTTGAAAAAATTCATCCAGAAATAAAAGGTTCATAGACAAAACCTGAGAAGAATAAAAAAGTAGCCATCCCGCACCTTCGATTCCTAAAGGAATGCCCTCGCTAGTTCAACAGAGCGGGAGGATTTCCTTTAGGAATCGAAGGTGCGGGATGGCTACTTTTTTATTCTTCTCAGGTTTTGCTTATGAACCCAATAAAATAAAAAAAACGTCCTAAAAGTTTTAGAACGTTTTTTCAAAAGAATTCGAGTCGGTAGGCGAGGCGCCGGTCTTTTACTCCATTTCTTCGTTAAAATATATTTTATAAAAATACATCCCTTTGTCCTCATCAAACCCACGTTCTACAAGATCCTTCGATTCTTCAGGATTCGTAAAATTCATTTTGATAGAAACACCACTATCTAATTTGATGTTGTTTTTTATTTTTCTTTTAGCCGTATTAATGGCAGCAGGAGCAATCGAAAATGCTTCGACATCATTGAGTGCGAAGTCATTTTTATAATCTCTTAATTCCGAAACCATCTCAGGTTCAGGAGCAACCTCAGTTGCAAATTCGTCAAAATTGAACGTCTCATGTTTTGCAAAATAATCTACAGAATCGTTCATAAATTGAATTTGTTCTGCTTTATCCATTTTTGGAGCAAGGACTTCTTTTGTGAAATTATCTACCATTTCAAGATAGCTACGAGTATGATAAAAATCATCTTTGACATGAACGACATCTAAGAAGTCATGTAACCAGTATGAAGTATCATAGTAGTTATTATCAATGCTTAAAACTCGATATCCATCTTCTTGTTCCACATTTAAAAGTAGAACACCCTTGTCCATTTTTTCTACGGAAATACCTTGTTGGAAATTTAGCAATAATTCACTATCCACAGCATTTACCTGCATAAATTCATTTTTCCGCTCACATTTGAAAACACCAATTGCTTCCACCATTTCCTCACCATAAAGTAGTTCAGAAAAATGAACTACAAAAACTTCACCTGCTTTAATATTTTGATGTTTGGATTGATCGTAAAGATGACGAGAAATACGTTGAGATAACTCTAAGAAATTTTCCTTAGTCGCAACAAATGCTTTAAAAAGATTAAACATTGTGTTGGTATCATTCTCAGGAGCATTGAATTGGTAAGTTTCATCTATCTTTTTAAATGGATTTAAAAAATATTTTAACAACTTATCTTCAACACTTGCGCTAGGTCGGTAGAGGACTTCTGAGAAAAAATTCTTCTCCGCTTTTGATTTATTCCCTACTTTATGAATGGCCATTTTTTCTAAAATGATATTCGAAAAATTTATCATGGTTGTCGGTATTTTTAAGCTTTTGAAATTGTGTTTTTACTAGTTTTCAAATAGTCTGCAATTTTAAGGAAAAAACTTGGGATGGTTAAATTGTGGATAGAATGAATTTTGTTTTATTCTAAAATTCTATTAGTAACACGACTCTTCTGAGTCGTGATGGTATTCGACATAAATTTTTTATCAAAAAAAATCGTTTGGCGTGTTTGTATAATACCTGCTCGACTCAGGAGGGGCATGTTACTTATTACACCAAAAACAGCTTCCTCTGCATCTCTATTAATTAAACACCAAGACCAACTAAAACCTCGGTCTTTTACGTTTTTAAAAGCAATACCGAATAATTCATAACTTAATCTACTAAATCCCATGCTATGAAAGTTAGCTGTGGTATTTTTATATTGTCTCTTTTGATTTTTTGGGCATGTGAACATCAGCCTAAGAGGTTGCTCGTTCGTCCTTTGGAAGAGATGAAAACGGAAACTATTTACTCCACGGTTTTAGCTTTTGATCGCCACCCTTCTTTTGGTTTTGGAAAAAGAATAAATCATATCCAACCTAAAACAATACCTGACACTTTATTTACACATCGTCTCCGTACCAAAAAAGTCAAGATTCCTTTTGATGCAAAAGATAATTTTCCAGCATTTCCTATGGATGTGATCACTCCTGATTCTGTTCGATTGGGAGATGCTTTTTATTATTTGGTAGTGTTGAGAGCAAGGAAAAATGCAATTTTTTCTAGAATGCATTTGGAGAAAAAATTAGAGCGATTGTATCAAGTTCGTGCCTACCAACAATTAGATGAAGAAATGCCAGCAATGCAAAGCCAATATGAAGAAGTTCTACGTTCCTTTTATCCTCAAAAAAAAGGAGTATATCGGTTTCAATATTATTTTTATGATACTTATCAATTGGAACGAAAAGTAGTAGTTTATTAATTTGACTTGTTTCACTCCATCAAATCAAGGGCATCAAATCTATTGAATTGTCAATTCCCTTCCATATTCCTTTTTTGAGTATAAAAATTCTAAGTCGAAGACAGCATGAAAAGGAAGATCAGTATCTTAGTACTACTTGTAATTAGAGCGCATACCTCTTAATTTCTAGTTAACATTTTCACTACTATTTATCTTTTTAAAAACTAAATTGCTTTGCCCTTCTTTTAAGGGTTCTCCTTATAAATTGAGGTTTAGTCAAAGTAATGGCAATTTTTTCTTTTAATTAAATTTTAAAAAGGTAATCATTAGTGTATTTTTATGGATTAAAAATTATTGAAAATAATAATTTTAAGACCAATTTTGACAGCACATTTTGTTTCTAAAATTCAAACATGAAAAAATCAAGTTCTACAATTTTACCGTTTTTAAGAATATTAATCATACTTCCTATTTTTCTTTTGAGCTGGTCAATCCAAGCTCAAATTCAAATAACTGGAGGAAATCAAGCTCCATTTACACCTGAAAATTTAATTCAAAATGTTTTGTTAGGAGAAGGAGTAGAGGTGGCAGATTCCGACATTAATTATACAGGAGGTGCTTCTTCTGTTGGTTTTTTTCAAAATGGAATGGCTGATATAGGAATAGAAAGAGGAATTGTTATGTCTTCTGGTTTAGCAATAAATGGGGCACAACCGTTTGCGACTTTGGCAAGTGACGCTACTTCAGGAACTGCAACAGACCCAGATTTATTAGCCATAGGAGCAACAATACAACCAGGAGCAGGAATTAATGATGCTGCTGTTTATGAAATTACTTTTATACCTACGTCTGATACTTTAAGGTTTAAATATGTGTTCGCTTCGGAAGAGTATCCTGGGTTTCCTTGCACTCAGTTTAATGATGTTTTTGGATTTTTTATTTCAGGACCTAATCCTGCAGGAGGTAACTATAATGCTGAAAATATAGCACTTGTTCCTGACCCAGCAGACCCTTCTGGATTTACCTATACCAATATTCCTGTAGCGATAAGTTCGGTTCATGATGCAAATGGTGCAGGATGTCCAGCAGAATTTATTGAATATTATAATAACAATAATGGAAGTAATACTTTGGTTTATGGTGCGTACCTTGACGTATTTACAGCTCAAGCAATTGTAACTCCTTGTGAGCCTTACACGATAAAATTAGCAATTGCAGATTTGGGGGATAACATATTGAACTCAACTGTATTTTTAGAGGCTAAAAGTTTTGGTACTGGAAAATTAGAAGTAACGGCACAAACGGTAAGTTTAGATGGAACTTTGGTAGAAGGTTGTGCAGACGGTGAATTGTGTTTTGGAATAAAGGGACCTGCTGAAGAAGATGTTATTTTAGATTATAATTTTATTGGAACTGCTCAAAATGGAATTGACTTTGAGACGATTCCTTTGGATTTGATTATCCCTGCTGGTGATAGTATAGTTTGTTATCCTATCATTCCAATTGTAGATGGGTTAAATGAACCTATTGATTCGCTTGGAATTGATGTTCAAATAGACCCTTGTACAAGAGATACTTTTTGGATTACAATACAAGATCCTTCGCTTCCCGATTTGGTTTTACCCAATGATACTACTTTTTGTCAAGGTGATTCGATGTTTATAGATGCTACGCTGCCAGTAGTTTTACCTGACCCACCTACATTTACCAATAATACAAGTATCCCCATTGAACCACAGGAGGAAGCCATATTTTCGGATATTTTTGTTTCGGGGGTGTTTCCTTTAACCTTACAAGAAGGAGTAATTAAATCGGTGTGTATTGATAGTTTAACCCATAACTGGGCGGATGATTTAGACTTATTTCTTTTTGGCCCTGATGGTCAATTTATTGAACTGGTTACAGACTTAGGACAAAACTGTGATAATTTTATCAATACTTGTTTTACTCCAGAAGCAACAACTCCATTGACTGATATTATTCCTTTAGGATATGTATGTGGACCAGGAGAGCAAACCAATTTTATTGGAGATTTTGCCATAGAAGGAGTTTGGTCAGATTTGTGGGATGGGGAAAATGCTACCAATGGAACTTGGCGTCTTTTTATGTTTGATGATACGGAGACATTTATAAGTGTGGGAGATTTACATAGTTGGACGATTTGTTTTGAACCTGCTTATAAAATAGAATATAATTGGTCACCAGCAGCAGGATTGAGTTGTACAGATTGTCCAGACCCTGTGATTAAACCTGATACGACCACTACTTATGTTTTAACAGTTACCGATACTTATGGTTGTTCTACTCAAGATTCAATTACCATTACCATAGAGGAGACACTTCCTGCACCCGTTGTAGAATGTGGTACGATTACCAATGGATCAATTACATTTACATGGAATGATCTAGGTGCAACAGGTGGCTATCAAGTAAATATTGACGGACAGGGTTGGATTCCTGCAAATGGATTGTTAGAACATTTGGTAATGGGACTTGCTTTAAATCAGGATGTAACAATTGAAGTACGTGGTATTGGAGATTGTGATGGACAAATAGGAACAGCAACTTGTATGACACCTGACTGTCCTGCGCCTACGGCAAATGTTACAAACGTGGTGAATAATAATTGTTACGGTGAAAGTATTGGGTCAGCTACGATAACAGGTATGGGAGCCAATCCTCCTTTCATTTATACCTTTAATGGAAATGTAGATGCTGACGGAATTATAACTGGCCTTCCTGCAGGTGATTATGAAGTCTTGGTAATAGATAATGTGAATTGTTCAGCGACTGCTTTATTTACCATAACAGAACCTGATTCTCTAGCAAGCATTGATGTGGTGGTTGATGATGTAAAATGTTTTGGAGCATCGGATGGAGAAGGAACGGTAACACTTACTGGAGGTACTTTGCCTTACAGTTATGCATGGAGTACTGGTTCAACAGATTCTGTTGCAACTAATTTAGTCTTAGGTGAAAATTATGTAACTGTAACTGATGTAGGAGGTTGTCAAGTAATAGATACCATCACTTTAACACAACCAGACTTACTTGAAGTGACTCTTAGTGCAGATTCTATTGCTTGTTTTATGGGAGTGAATGGAACAGCATCTGCACAACCAACAGGTGGAACTGAACCTTATTCTTATATTTGGAGTAATGGAAATACTGGACTTCAAGCGACTAACCTTAGTGCACAAACTTATACTGTAACTGTAACCGACATTAATAATTGTATGGCTATTGGTTCAATTACTCTCGAAGAATTTGGACCATTAGATTTATCTGTAACCTCTTCTACACCTGCTTCATGTAATGGTGTACAAGATGGAACGGCTACGGTAGAACCATCAGGAGGTGCAGGCGGATATACTTATGCATGGCAGGTTTTGGGAAATCAAACTACTCAAACTGCTCTTGGTTTGACCGTAGGAACTTACACCGTCGTGGTTTCAGATCAAAATTCTTGTACTGCTGAAACTACGGTAAGTGTAGCTTCTCCAAATGCGATTGTCGCAGGATATAACAGTACTCCTACAAATTGTTTTGACTCATCAGATGGGCAAGTTGTTGTAAATGCTTTAGGTGGAACACAAGATCCTACCTTGCCAGCAGGTTATATTTTTACATGGAGTGAACCTGGAGGAGTTGATAATATCCATAATAATTTACCTTCAGGTAACCATTTTGTAACCATTACTGATGCTAATAATTGTTTTGAGGTTTTACCTATTGAAGTTTTTTCTCCTGACGAAATGATACTTGGAATTACAGGTAATAATGTGAACTGTGCGAGTGGTACTGATGGTGATGCTACGATTCAAGTAGTAAGTGGTGGTACAGCAGGATTTACCTACCAATGGAGTTCTGGTACCAATCCAAATAATCCAACAGTTACAGGTCTATCAGCAGGATTGGTTTATGTGACAGTAGAAGATGCTTTAGGTTGTACAAAAATAGATAGTATTGAAATTACAGAACCTACTGCAATTGACCTCGCTATTAGTTTTGAAGCGGTAGATTGTAATGGTAATAATACAGGAACCGCTACCATCGTCCCTTCCAATGGAGCAGGAAACTTTACCTATGTATGGAGTGATCTAGTTGCTCAAACAATGCCAACGGCTACTACTCTTTTTGCAGGTGATTATACCGTAACGGTGACTGATATGAATATGTGTACTTCCACAGCCACGGTTACAGTTACAGAACCAGCATTATTGACAACTACTATTTCTGGAAATGATGCAGGCTGTTTTGGTGAAGCTACAGGAGATATTACCGTTGTACCAAATGGAGGAACAATAGCTATTGATTATACTTTTCAATGGAGTGATGCTAACAATCAAAATACGGCTACTGCAAATGCTTTGACTGCCCAAACAGATTTCTATTATGTTTCTGTAACCGATGACAATGGATGTGAGGCAATTGATTCATTTATCATTTCTTCTCCAGCAGAATTAACGCTTGATTTAGATAGTGTGGATGTATTATGTTTTGGTGAAAATGGAGGAAGCGCAACTGCCTTCGCTGGAGGTGGTGCTGGAAATTATTCCTACTCTTGGAGTGATGCTAACAATCAAGCTACAATGGTTGCAACTACTCTTACTGCTAACTCCTACACAGTAACCGTAACAGATGCCAATAATTGTTCGATTGAAGAAACGATAGTAATTAATGAACCAACCGGTTTATCTTTTACCCAAGAAATAATTACTGATGTCACTTGCAATGGTTCCAATACAGGTGCTATTGATTTAGAAATTACAGGAGGAAATTCTCCTTATCAATACCTTTGGAGTAATGCAGAAACTTCTCTTGACTTAGCTGCATTGAGTGTAGGAACTTTTACCATTACCATTACTGATGCAAATGATTGTGAATTAAGTCAAACTTATGTTCTCGATGAACCTTCAGTTTTATCGCTATCATTTACCAATGAAAATATTGGATGTTTTATGGGAAATGATGGTTCGATTGATCTTACGGTAACAGGAGGAGCACCTGGAAGTTATAATTTAGAATGGAGTGGACCCAATGGTTTTACTTCCACTCAAGAAGATTTGACAGACTTAATTGCTGGTCAATATACGATTGTCGCTACAGATGCCAACAACTGTTCTGTTACTCAAAATATTGATATTACACAACCTTCTACTGGTGTGACCACTTCTATTTCAGATCCTATGACCGTTTGTTTTGGAGCTCAAGATGGGGTGGCAACTGTTACTGCCAATGGAGGAACACCTCCTTACGATTATTTATGGAATGATCCTAACAATCAAAACACGGCAACCGCAAATACACTCCCTCCAGGAATTTATACTGTTACCGTAACGGATCAAAGTGGTTGTACTTTTACGGAAGAAGCTTCAATTATTGAGCAAGAAGAAATCTCGATCATAGTTTCTCAAACAGGTGCATTCTGTTTTAATGGAACAGATGGTACTGCTTCCGTTGATAATATTTTGTATGGCGGTAATCCAGCTAATATTAATGATTTTGATATTCAATGGAGTACATTTCCTCCTCAAACATCAGCAACTGCTACCAACCTTCAAGGAGGCGAAACATTTAATGTTTTTGTTTTAGATCCATTAGGATGTACTTCGCAAGCTTCTATAGTTATTGATAATCCAGAGTCAGTTCAATCTTCGATTGCAGATGCAACGGATGTAGTTTGTTTTGGAGGAAATGATGGAACTGCAACTGTAGAAGGTACAGGTGGAGTTACTCCATACACCTATTTCTGGAGTCCAAATGCTAATTCACAACAGACTGCTACAGCAACAGATTTGGCAACAGGTAATTATATTGTTACCGTTACCGATGCCAATGGTTGTATGTCTACATCATCTGTACAAATTGAAGAACCAACTGCCATGTCAATAGCAGATTTTTCAATTAGAAATGTAGAATGCTTTGGGGAAAACACAGGAACACTTAATCCGATTATTCAGGGAGGAAATCCTCCTTACACTTATAATTGGTCAAATGGTGAAACTTCTGCCGAAATCTCTTCACTAGTGGCAGGAGATTATACCCTTACTGTTACAGATTTTAATGGATGTGAGGTGGTGAATTCAGAAATTATACGCCAACCTGCTAATCCATTAACGGCAACTGCTGACTCAGATGATGTTGATTGTGCTGGAGGATTTGATGGGCAAATATTTTTATTCCCATCTGGTGGAACTCAACCTTATACTTACAGTTCAGATGGAGTTGAATTTAATGGTTCTGCTACACAGATTGGATTGACTGCGGGTGATTACCTTAATGTTACGGTCAGAGATGCCAATGGTTGTGAAGTGCAAGTAGCACCAGTAACTATTTTTGAACCAGCAGCTATTGAAGCGGATCTTGGACCTGATACTACAATTCTTTTTGGAAATAATATTTATTTAACTCCCGATGTCACAAATGCAGTAGGAAACTTAACTTACCAATGGTCGCCAGCTGATAATGAAAATCTAAATTGTAATGATTGCGCAATCGTAGAAATTGATAGTTTGGATAATCAGATGTCATATGAAGTCATAGTAACCGATGAAAATGGATGTACCGCTTCGGATATCATTACGATTTTTGTTCAGAAATTTAGAGAGGTAGAAGTCCCAACTGGATTCTCTCCAAATGGAGATGGTAATAATGATTTGTTATTAGTGCATGGTCGCCCAGGAACAGTCATTACAGTCTTCCGTGTATTTGATCGTTGGGGAGAATTGGTTTATGAAAATGGAGATTTCGATGTGAATGATCCAACTGTAGGGTGGGATGGAGTCTTTGATGGAAAAGAGATGAATCCAGGAGTGTTTGTTTGGTATTTGGAAGCGAAGTTTGAAGACGGGGCAGAGAGTTTCTTTAAAGGACAAACAACATTGATTAGATAAATTAATTGTTAATAACAATATAATCCCGAATCTTAATTTTTAAGGTTCGGGATTTTCTTTTTAATAACTTCTTGTTTGAGGATACACTCTTTCAATTCGAAGTTGTTTATTAAAAGTCTTTAGTTTTAATTCTTCTAACTCTGGATTTTTTTCAATTTTTTTATCGATAATTTCTTTGATTTTCATCACCTGTTTTTGGGTTAAATATTTATTCCAAATCAATTGATCTCCATAGCGATTCATATCTCCAATATGATTAGAAGAAGATGCATGTAAAAACTTTTCCCAATCTTCATTGATTTGATTTTTATCTTTTTCTTTTGACCTCCACAGAAAATATTGAATGGTGCATCCAATAATGAAAAGACTAAAAAGTAGCAGGATTAATATTATTCCATTATCCATAAGTTTATATTTTTTTATCTAAACAAGTCTTGTAACAAACTATTCACAATTATACCAATCACCAATTACAAAACTTCTTATTTTTAAATATAAACTTTTCTCAAAATCAAAGTCAGCTTTTCCTTGATAGAAAGCACCTTCTGATCGATCAGGAGCACTTAATTTTATTCCAAAGTAATTTATCGTATGCGAGTTATTGTTTTGATCAAAAATCTTAATCTGCCACATTGGGATACTCTGAGGAAAACTTTTCCAAATACTTCCTTTCGCAGGTAGTTCAGCTAAGATGGTTTTTATTTCTTGGATAAATGAACTATCTATTGATCTTTTGACAATACTATTTTTTGACTCGAATAGGCTATCCATTCTAGGAGAGAAGGTGATTTCTATTGCCTTAATTTCTTTTATTTTAAAATGCTCAAGAATGCTTTGAGCAGAGGAAGAATTTGAAATAAAAATCAGAATAATTAAGAGTAGATTTTTCATAGCATTTTTTTGTATTTAACCCAAGTTGCGGATAATCTGATTTAGGATTATGAATATTGAGTATTGAGATTTCGAATTATTCTCAATACCCAATACTCACTATCTCAATACTTTTCCTAAATATAGAATCGCAACTTGAATTATTTAATAAATCATACGAATCTTTGATATATCTATTCGATGTTTTTTCTTTTAGGAATGGTGTGAGATTGGTTTTGGAGATGAGATTTTTATAGAAATAGATTAGAATACATCAGCTAAAATTAGAATACTAAAAAAGAAAGCTAGGATGCCAAGTTCACTTAAAGAAATTTTTTCTGAAGATCGAAACCAATTTATTTTATTTCCTTTCAATACCCAAAAGCTCATAAATATCCCCCATGATAAAAGATAGAAAATGATATCCATGAGATCAAAAGTACCATCAGTAAGATTGAAATATTGGAGGAATTCTATGGCCATTGCACCTGATAATGGAATCAAGCAGAATAAAATACTTTTTTCGTTCTTTGTGATAAATATGGTGAGAAATGAATACACCCAAAGCGCACCAGGCAAATTGTAAATCACCCAATTAGAAAGATGTAAATCAAAAGCAAAAATAGAATGAGGGATAATTAAATTGAAGAGTTTATTGACGGCTACGTCTTGAGGTCTAAACAATATATAAATCAATAAACTTAGCAATAAAGGTAAAATGCCTTTCCAAATATTCAGCTCCATTGCTATAGATTTACTTTTCATATTGTCTTTATTTTTTTAATTAGGACAAAATTAATAAATAACTGGAAGTTGATAAAGTTTAAGTGCGACGGATAAAAAAGACAAAGGTCATGTAAAAGAAAATCCCGAATCTTCATCTGAAGATTCGGGATTTTCTATATCTAAGCAAAATTCAAATTTACTTTGCTGTATTCATTGATAATTGAGGATATACATTTTTCACTAATTCATAACCTCCAAATAATACTCCAACATAAACCAAATCACCTGCTAATGTATTCCAAAAGAAAGGAAGTCCAGCAGTTAAAGCTGCACCTAATCCAGCTAAATTGTCAGGGTAAATATTCATAATATCAATATACCATGATCCGATATTGGTAATTAAAAAGAATATTAAAGAAGCTCCAATACTTGCCCCAATCACATTAGGAATATTGATTTTTTTCAAAACCTTAGAACCCATAAAAATCATTGCAATCAATGCAATATAAGTCCCAACTGCATAGGAAGGCATCAATGTAAACCCTTCATAATACTCTGCATAAACAACATTATTCAATATAAGATCGCTAAACCATAATGCTACAAAAGGAATGATAAATGCCCAGTATTTCTTTGTAAAATAGGCAGCTCCAAATAAAGCCATTCCTCCAATAGGAGTAAAATTAGGTGGATGAGGTAAAAATCGACTTGCTGCTGCTGCAACAATCATAAATACGACAATCCCGAATTTAGGGCTGAATTTATTCTCTTCTAGATTTTCATCTAATATTTCGTTCTTCATTATTATTATTTTTATTGAAGTGCAAAATAAACCAAAAATGCAGCAATATCAAAAAAGAAAGGCTGCATATTTTTTTTGACGTAAAAGATTTAAAAAAGAGACTATTTTATTGAAACTAAATCCATCCCAAAAAGCTTTGGAATGGAAAAATAATAAATGCAGTTTTTGACGGTCTATTTTCTCGCCATTTTCCCTCAAAAAATAATTCCGTAACGTAGAGGCTATGCAATGATTTTTTTAAAAAAACTGACAAAAAAATCCCCCCGTCAAAATTCTGCATTTATTAATTTTCCATTCCTTAATTTTTATGATGATAAATTTTACCAGAAAAAACGTCCTGTTCCGTTTGTATTTTATAAAAATAAAGACCTGAATGTGATAAATCCGACTGGTGAACGGTGATTTTATTTTCGCCTTCGGTAAATGTGGAAGTTTGGTTTATAACTAATTTACCTGATCCTTCAAAAATCTGAAGTGTAACATTTCCAGCATTTTTTAAATTAAGATTGAAATGGGTTTGTTTTGAAAAAGGATTAGGAAAAACAGAAATATCTTCAGGTAGTTCATTATTCTTAAAATCCAAAACCACCTCCCAAAATTCAGTTTTATTTTCTTTTTCTATATATGCTTCAGATTGAAGAAGGATAGAATTGATAGAAAGTAAATTGCTTAATTGCCCATCTTGTTTTGCAGTAAATGAAATATTGTAAAGATGTTGATTAGGAGAAATGGACTGTTTTAAAGCATTTGCCCAACTGAATAAAATAGCACCATCTGCTACATATTTTAACCCAAAATTATCTGAATCCAAGTTACTTACAGCACTTGGTTGAATGTGTTGAAATTCAAGAGCATCCGTTTCAAATTGCAAGGAGTATTGCGCTCCTAAAATATCTTCAAAATTTGATGCAAAAACAGGAATGGAATAGGTTTGCCCTTTTTCAATGATTTGATCTTCTACCCATAAATTTAATTCACCATCAGGCGAACGAGTTTCTACAGTTGAACTAGTTAGAAGATTAGGGCTAGCAGAATAATTAATATCTCCTAGTTTTATTCCCAAAAAAGGAGGAAGGAAACCCCATGTTTCGTGTTTCTGCATTGCAGGTTCAAATATCCATGATTTTCCATGAGGGAATTCACTGGTAATTTGCAATATTAAGCTACGAATAGTGACGAGATCAAGAGCTGTAATTGTTCCAGAAAGATTAGCATCTGCTGCCAAAAGTTTTATAGGGGAATCTAATAATTCAACACCTAAAATATGTTTACTGATGAGTACAAGGTCAAAAGTAGTGAGACCATTTCGAGGGTCTTGGTTTTTTGAGGGGATTATAGTATCGCCAATATTTAACCAAGAACCTTGGCCCATAGGATCTATAGAGCTCAAGGTTTCTCCAAAAATAGTGTGAATAGTATAAGTTACATTTTCCATCATTTCATCATCTGGAGTATAACTATTTAAAATAGTGTTATTTACACATCCACATACTCCACTTGGATCTTGAATATGTAAATAACTCGATTTAATACTTTGATTTCCATCAAGATCAGTAGCATAAATATCCAATGATATTAGACCATCATTAGTTAAGCAACAATAATAAAATAAATCTACTATGGTATCTTCTGGATTTGGAGAGAAAGAAAATTTAATATCGTCAAATGTTGTACAATTATCAGATGTACTATTATCCACTAATGCATTTGCATTTAATAATGATTCTCCGATTGAAGGTAAAATATAAGTACTGATCCCTATTGGTAAAATAATATTGGGTGAAAATGTATCTCTAACTTCAACAAGCATTTCACAGTTTTTAACTTGGTTACAAAAATCAGACGCCATAAAAGTAATTTTGTGAATACCTGTTGGCAAATCTGTAGTAATATTAGAAGCATTTCCAGATGTATCAACTGAGCCATCATTTTCCAAATCAATTTCAAAATTGAAATCAATAAAATTGTCAGCACAATCAGTAGTAGCAGATGCCGTTGTTGAAAAATCGCTGATACTGCATGTGGTAGGGGAAACATACGTTAAGATGTCTTCGCAGCTTGATGTGAATTCTATTCCGTTTTGAGCATGTATTTGTATTGTTACAAAAAGGAGTAAGGTGGAGTAAAAAAGTTTGTTGTTCATGGCAATTATTTTTAATAAAGATTATTCCTAATCAATATTTAGAAAGGAAAATTTAAATTTTATTGAAAAATAACGGTGGGACTTATATTAGTCATCCCGAATTTTCATAATTGAAAATTCGGGATATCTAAAGTTAAAAAAAATATTTGATTATTTTTTGTTATTCAAGCTTTGACATAATCAAAATTAGCTCCTATTCTTTTAAAATTATTTTGCCAGAAAAAACATTTTCGTTAGTTCTGATTTTATAAAAATAAAGCCCAGAGCCAGATAAATCAGATTGTTGAATAGTGATTTGATTTTGCCCTTTTGTAAAAGAATGGGATTGGATAAAAATCATTCTTCCTGAGCCGTCAAAGATTTCAAGTGTAGCATCTCCAGTTTCTACTAAATCAATATTGAAATTAGTATGTGTAGAAAATGGATTAGGCGAAATAGAAAGACTTTCTGTGGAAACTACTTTATCAAAATCTAATTGAATATTCCAAAAATCAAATTGTTGCCCATTTTCAATATAAGCTTCTGCTTCTAATTGTCGAGAATTAATGGAAATAAAATCACTCAATTGTCCATTATTCTTAGCAATAAAATTAAGATTGAAAAAAGCATCTTCTTCCGAAATTTTGTCTCCATGAGTATCTACCCAACTACATGAAATCAATCCTGAAGCGACATTTAAAAGTCCAAAATTATTTTGGCTAAGACCTCCTAAATTAAATGATTCAATATTTTGAAAATCAATTTTTTGAGCATCAAATTCTAAAGTAAACTGACCACCTGCAATTGCGTTATAGTTTTTAGAAAAAACAGGAATAGAATAAGTTTTTCCTTTTTCTAAAAAGATATCCTTTGTAAAAAATGAAAGGGTATTATCAGTTCTAGTTTCGACAATATTATTGGTCAAGGAATTGGGATCAGCAGTTCCATTAATATCACCTAATTTGATTCCTAAAAATTCAAAAGGAAAAACGGTCGAATCTGTTACGTCAAGTTGTGAAGGAAGAAAAACCCAAGACTGATTATTTGGAAAAGTATTCGTTGTATTTAATACCACATCTTGAATTTCAATCATATCCAAAGTTGTAATAACTCCATTCTGATTTACATCGGCAGCAATCAATTGCCATTCTTCTTGAAGAGGATTCGTGTTTAGAATATGCTTCGAAATAAGCACCACATCAAGAGTAGATACACCATTAAGTGTATTGATGTTTTTGGAAGGGACAACGATGTCTCCAGGCATTAGTGGTTCATTTGGAGAACCTCCAATTAGGTCATATTCGACACTCCCTACTTCGTCACCGTTGGGGGTGGTTGCAGAGACTTGACTATCAATTTGACTAAAAACAGATAGGTGAAATAGTCCTATCAAAAATAAGGTTAAAGTTATTTTCATGGTGAAATGTTTTTTACATTATTAAAATAATTATCGGCGGGATCTTTATGAAAATAAATGAGCTCATAAATTCTATAAATCAAAGATAGGATGAGAAGTACATGTTTTCTAAAACAAATTTTAGGATTTGTAGGAGAAGTTTATGTTTTGTGTTTTTGTAAAATACAGGTAGTCAATTAGTTATGTGTTTGATTTTTTATTTAAAGTAGGAGGAGTGTATTGATTGAGGGTTAAATTTTATCATCCCCAACCGCTTTGAGAAATTTATGTAGAAACAAAATCGAATATAAAAGTTCTTAAAACTTTAGATGGGGTTAGACTTATTACTCTGTAACAAAAGTTAATGAATAAAAGAAAATGCAGATTATAAAGCTGTGCCACGGTTTTCAATCGTGACACGGATATTCTTCAAAAAGAAACAATAAAATAATTTTTGTTAAAGAGTACTTATTCTTTAAAAATTTCCATAGTTAAATTATCAATCCACAATTCTTTACTTCCACCTGCATTCCAAAATTTCACTTTTACATTATCAAATGTTTGCCCTTTGGGTACTTTTATAACAATAGAAATACGTTTCCATTCTTTCTCTCCCAACAATCGCTGTACACGAATCATTTTATGTTTGATAGGCTGGTCTCCTTTTTCCAAGCTAATGATGAATTGACTCATTTGCCAAAAATTCCATTCTTTACTACCGCAATAAAAATCAGCAGTTGCTTGCACCCAATCCATATCTGTAGAGGAAGAGAGCGGTGTAGAAAATAATGGAGAAAATTGTTGCTCCTGACTTAGATAAACAGCATTCGTTCCAGAAGTCGTAAACTTTGAATTTAAAAATGTGCTATCTGTTTCTGATTCAAAATCATTGGAATAAATTGAAGTTAAAGATTTAGGAGTACCTAAAAATTCTTCATCCGTATCAAGAAGAATTTTCCACTCAGGTTTGGTTTTTGTTTGTCCAAAAATTTTCCAATAATAAGCTTTAGTCATATTCTCAGTTTCGAATCCTCCATCGGGAGAATGAGCTTGCCAAGTTTGGAAGATATTGAGCATCACAAAAGCTGCTATTGCTATTCCGAAAATACTTTTTGCGAAAATGTTTTTTCCAATATATTCTAAAAATGCAGCAAAGGAAAAACCTAATATGGCATAAGAAGGAATCATTGCACGTTGCCCAAAACCACCTCCATACCACCAAATATCCCAACTAAATATGATGTAAGTATTGATTAAGAAAAATGCAAATACTGGAAGGAATATTTTTTCTGGAAAAGCATTAGTTTTATTTTTTAGCCATAAAAATAACAATCCAATTACAGAAAAGGACATCAGGGGCGTGTAGATCCACCAGCCTTTTCGATAACTGAAAAAACAATTTTTAAGATGAATACCATTCCAAGAAAATCCTTGATCTTGATAACTATATTCTAGGAATTTGCCTGCTACTAATTTCCAATAAATCAATTGTAACATTCCTATGGCAGCAATGATAAATCCTGTGATTAAGAGATTCCCAAAATGTTTTTTCCAAACTAAAAACCGCTCTTTTATACTTTCTAAATTATGAAGTCCCCAAAGCAATGGGATAAATACCGCAACAATCTCCGTAGGTCGTGCCAACGCCGCCCATCCAATACAAACTCCAATTGCAACACTACTTCGAATATTTGGAGATTCATACCATTGGATGGTTTTCCAAATCAAAATAGCATACAACGTAAATAAAAAACTATGTGGCATCGCCATATCAAATGCCGTATAATTTAGATAATTGGTTCCAATGGCAATTAATAACAATGTAATTGCAACAATGCCATCGTCAAAATATCGAATCAATATTTTCCTAAAATACCACAACCCAATAAATGCATAAATCAAACATCCAAAGAAAATAAAAAACTGATAGGGTACTGAAAATCCATCGGCAGGGTAGCTACTTACCTTGGCTGTAAGATGAGCTAAGGAAAACCAAGGTAAATAAGCAATTGCCATTCCCATGGGATATTTCATAACTTGATTGCCATTTTCAGAAGTGTAACCTGCATGATCGAGACCAGTAGGATGATATTTTGCTTGAATTTCTGAACGAAATTTTAATTCCGTAAAATCATTATAAACCAATCCCGCAGGTAAGTAGGTATAATATCCCATCACATCCCAACTCAACGTTGCCCCACCGCCTGTTCTATTCCAACTTGGATACGCTATTGCCAAAGACAAAATAAATAGACAACTAAAAAAATATGCGTAGAGTGATTTCTTCTGATTCATAAAAACATAATGCAGCAGAGCTGCAGTTAATAATTAATAATGAACAATTAATAATAGTCGAAAATACTGTGACTCTTAAACGTTGTTTTTTGCTCTTGATTATTGGGGGTAATAAGTGTATATGTTGTTGAATAATTTTTCCAAACCATCTCAAACCATCTCAAACCATCTTAAACCATCTAAACTCAATACCCATATTTATCCTTCCACATAGAACGCATTCTTGCCCTAATTTTATCCTCCGAAGAATTATTGGAAGGTTCGTAAAATTTTTGTTTTTGAATTTCTTTAGGTAAATAATCTAGGTCTACAAAATTCCCTTGATGATCGTGAGCGTATTTATAATTTTTTCCATAATCCAAACTCTTCATCAATTTAGTAGGAGCATTTCTTAAATGAAGTGGAACTGGTAATCCACCAGTTTCTCTAACATTGGCTTGAGCATTTTTTATGGCTACATAAGCTGAATTACTTTTAGGAGAAGTTGCTAAATAAATTGCAGCTTCCGACATGATAATTCTAGCTTCAGGAAAACCTACTGCTTGAACCGCTTGAAAACAAGTAGTCGCCATTAACAATGCATTTGGATTTGCTAAACCAATATCTTCCGCTGCTGAAATCATCATTCTCCTACAAATGAATTTTACATCCTCACCACCTTCCACCATTCGAGCCAGCCAATAAACTGCTGCATTCGGATCACTTCCTCTGATACTTTTTATAAAAGCTGAAATGACATCATAATGTTGTTCGCCACCTTTATCGTACATGGCGATATTTTGTTGTAACAATTCTTTTACAAGATCATTGGTGATGACTAATTTTTCATCGTCTTTGGTGAAATTGCATATCAATTCTAAGATGTTGTATAGCTTTCTGGCATCACCTCCTGAGAATTGTAGCATTGCTTCATATTCTTCAACTTCAACATTTTTCTTTTTTAGAAACTCATCTTTCACTAATGCATCTTGAATCAATTGGATTAATTCTTCTTTGCTTAAATGTTCTAAAACATAAACTTGTGATCGAGAAAGTAATGCAGAAATTACTTCAAAAGAAGGATTTTCAGTAGTAGCTCCGATCAAAGTAACAATTCCTTTTTCCACAGCACCTAGCAAAGAATCTTGTTGTGATTTAGAAAAACGATGAATCTCATCGATAAATAAAATAGGATTGGGTGCATCAAAAAAACGTTGGCTTTTCGACTTTTGAATAGTCTCTCGAATATCTTTTACTCCTGAATTAATTGCACTCAATGTATGAAAAGGTCGATCCAATGTATTAGCAATAATTCCTGCCAGAGTAGTCTTTCCCACTCCTGGAGGCCCCCACAAAATAATCGAAGGAATATTCCCCGATTCGATGGCTTTTCTTAAAACTGCTCCTTCGCCCACAAGATGTTTTTGACCAATATAATCATCTAAATTTCTCGGGCGCATTCTTTCTGCTAAAGGCTGCATGGTAATGAATAATTAAAAATGAATAATGAGAATCACGGGTTGAAAATATCGTTTTACGTTCGACGTTAAACGTTTTACGTTTTTTTCGAATACTTTTGATTCTTTTGTTTGAATTAAAGGGTAATCGTTGGTAAATACTAACGATTTTTTAAAGCAACTTTCACCGACTCGAACGTAAAACGTAAAACGTTTAACGTCGAACGTAAAACGATATTTTCAATCCTTGATTCACATGAATAATTAATAATCTCAGTTCTGAAATCATTTTTGCGAATTTAGCGTTTATCTTTTAGTTCAGCTAACATAATTCCTTTTATAGATAAAGACAAATTCACATTTCCTAGAAAGAATGAATTTTTCTTGGATTCCAAATCAATTTTAGCGAAATTTAATTTTTTTAATATAAAAATCAGTTATGAAAAAACTAGCCTTTCTATTGATGCTATTTTTAGCATCCTGCACCAACGAAAAATCAACTATTACTGATAATGATAACAACTCAACAGCTGAAACGACTAGCATGTTTGAAGTTGATCTTACCGAAAATCCAGAATTGGATTATGAGAATTTACGCATATATCCAATTGTTGCTAAGGATGAACATATTTCTGAACATGCTTCAATTGCTGATTATAAAAACTTAAAAGAAGCAATGGAGATTCCAGGATTTCGAATTACAGAGCGAAAACCATTTGGAAGATTTGATGATTCAGGTGCCGTGAATAATTTGACGGTTCAAAATAAAAGTGCTGAAACTGTTTATTTGATGGCAGGTGATGTGGTCAAAGGTGGAAATCAAGATCGAGTGTTGGCTCAAGATATGGTGCTTCCTCCACGTACTTTGGCAAATATCGAAGTGTTCTGTGTAGAGCATGGAAGATGGCAATATCAAGGTGATGATACCGAAGAAGAAACAGATGTTGAAAAGAAAAATCGAAAAGTATATGCCTTTACAGGATATTATAATGTGATTTCAAATGATATTCGGAAAACAGTAAAATTTGAAAGAGATCAAAAAAGTGTTTGGGCAGCAGTTGGAAATTTGACGACTTCAAATAATGCAACTTCCTCGACTGAAACTTATACTGCTTTGGAAAATTCTGAAGACTTCACCGTAGAGCGAAATAAATATTTGGCTTACTTTGAAGAGAAAATGGAAAATACAGATAATGTAATCGGAATGGTTGTAGTAAGTGGAAATGAAATTTTAGGGACTGATCTTTTTAATCATCCTAATCTTTTCAAAAAGCAATACAAAGTATTATTACATTCATATGTAACGGACGCAATTACAAATGGAAAAACTGTAAAAGTTTCCGATTCAAAAATGAAAAGATACGGCGAGAAAGTTCAACGAGATTACAAACGTAAATTGACAAATGTTAAAGAAAAAGAAACTAAATTCCGTTATGATGGAAAAATAATTCACTTTTCACATTTGTAATAATTTTTTAAAAAATAGAAATAAAAGAGGGTTCAGTAAAAAATACTGAACCCTCTTTTTATTTTTGCAGAAAATATTTAAAATAACAATAGAGCATTTTAAAAATAAATCATGAAATTAAATTTAGACTTAGCCGTACCAAGTAAAAAGGAATGGATAGATGCAGTTATGGCAGACTTCCCAGCATTCCTTCAAGATCATGTGGATTGTGAACGAAAGGCTTCGGCAATGGCGATGAGTTTTGTTGCAAAATACCCAGATCGAAAAGAGATCATTCCAGAACTTATCGAAATTGGAATCGAAGAACTAGAACACTTCCAGCAAGTATATCAATTGATGGAGAGCCGAGGAATTGCTTTACAACATTCCATAGGTGAAGATCCTTATTTGAAAAAATTATTGAAACTTTGCCATTCAGGAAGAGAAGAAAGATTTTTAGATCGTTTGTTGATTGCCTCTATTGTAGAGACGAGAGGGGCGGAGCGTTTTCGAATGGTTTCGGAAGCACAAGAAGATCCTGAAATGCATCGGTTTTATAAAATCCTTTGGGCATCGGAAGCAAAGCATGGACATGTTTTTGTAAAAATGGCCTTGAATTATTTTGATGAAAAAACAGTTTACGATCGTTTGGAATGGTGGGTGGAGAAAGAAGGAGAAATTATTGATAGTTTGGAAATTCGTTCAGCATTGCATTAATGGTTTTTTTAAGGTATTGAGACTAGGTGTATTGAGTATTGAGATTTTTCTTGTCTAATACTCAATATGCCTAATATCACTTTGAATTATTCGTAGGATAGGTTTATTTATATAAAATATTATCCTTATTTTAAAGCATCGTTAACTAAAACTCATTAACATGAAAAAAGCATTTACCTTTAGCCCATTTATCCAACGATGTTTTTGTTTAGTCATTGGTGTTTTAATTAGCCAATCTATTTTTTCTCAATCCTTACTTCCTCAAACCCAGAAACCCTTAATCCAACATTTGAAAGAAGTGAATCAAGAGTGGGGAAAACAATCTTTGGATTTAGATTTTTCACAAAAGAAAATATCATTTAAAAATGATAATGAACGTATTCAACTACATCTTCAATTAGTTGAAAAGATACTCCGTAAAAGCGATGTTACAAAATTAACAAACCAGCAAGTTGTCAATCGATTTAAATATTAGACTTGTTAAGCATTGATTATCAATTTGCTAGGCTGAGATGGTAGTTCCAAAGCCCTGCTGCTAAACCAATAATTCTATTTTGTAATTCTATTGTTTTTATTCGACATCTGTTTTTTAAAATGCGGTATATTTTCATTTTCCCAATGGCATGCTCCACGAAAATTCTTTCTCTACTTATCTTTCTATTATTCTCTTTTTGTGCTGGTGTCAATTCTGGGTTAGGATTTTTTTTTGACTTCCGTTTTTTTCGCTCTCCTAGTAACAATTCTTTTACATTATACACTTTTTTAAAACCTATAAATCCTAAATCCAATAATAGCTTCCTCTTACCAAACCAATCTTTTGACGGTGGAAACTCTTTTTTTAATATTCCAAAATCAACCTGACTACCATCATACAATTGACTGACATAATAAATCTTTGTATTCTTATCCGATAGAATTAATGCTATATTCGTATGCGTCTTTTTCTTTCCGCTATACTTAACTCGTTGATTATCATTGCCTTTTGGACGTTCTATCGGAGTTTCGGTACCATCAAAAATTATTTCTTCGGCTGACTCTGTATGCTTTTCAAATTCCTCTACACTTCCATAATGCCTTTTAGGCATCACTTTTTTTTTCTAACATCTCTTCTAATAATTTTGAAAATGCGTTAAAGTTATTCCATGCTGAAGCATTTGACATTTCAAATACCACACTCAAACTATCCCATGTTAAATCATTCTTCATTTGAAACAATACAAAAAACAACGCCTCTCCTAATGTCTTTAATTTGGGTATCTCAATGACATTTTCTTCTATATGTTCCTCATAGGTTTGACCATTTTTTGATTCGTAGTATTTTTCTAAATCTGATAATAATAGTTCAAATTCTTTTTTACTTTTTCCTGTTGAGGCTTTAAATTGACGGTCTGTTTTTATTTTTTGATATGCTATCATTTTTTTGCACAAATATCCTATTTTTCTGATAATCAATGCTTAACAAGTCTATTTAGATGTCTTAAATGATTATTGGAAAAGAGGAATTTTTCCAATCAATATTTTCCACAATCAACGTCAACCCTATTTTGTAGATCAAAAAGGAACGGCATGTGCTGTGGGATATTTAGTAAAAGAAAGTGGTGCGCAAGGTGTAGTAGATTTGATTCAAAAAGAAAACAATTATGCCTATATCGAAGAGTTGCAAAAGCATTACCCTCAACTTAAAGATTGGGCAGATCAAAATGGTTTTACCCTTGATGAATTAGCATGGATTCAACCTGGATATCCACCTGCATATCAAGAGTATCGTCCAGTTGGAAATGATGGCGGTATAGATGGCAAGATCAATGTTATGAAAAGAAATAAAACAGGTGATTTATTAATTATGGCAGGTGATTTTTCAGCAGTAGATGGAGTGACCGCCAATAGTATTATTGCTTGGGATGGAGAAGCATGGATTTCACTTGGCAATGGGGTAGAAGGAGAAATTTTTGCTATTGAGACGGACCATCAAAACAACATTTATATAGGCGGTGATTTTATTTTAAACGATGATCCTAGTTCTTCTAATATAGCCTATTGGGATGGAACGGAATGGCATGGAATGCAACAAGGTGATATGCAAGGGACAGTTTATACATTAATAAGACATTGGGATTTATACATTGGTGGTGACTTTCAATTCATTGATAACCAACCAATTAAGTATTTAGCTAAATATTCTTTTGCAGATCATTCTTGGAATAATTATGCTAGAAGGTACACTCCACTTACGAATACTTCTGATACAATTCATAATGCACTGGCCGTAAATGGACCAGTTCGATGTTTTGAATATATTGATGGTCGTATATTGATAGGTGGTGATTTCACAGAAACAGCACAAGAAGTTTTAGATACAAATATTAATCAATTGATTACTCATCAGATGGCTTATTGGTTTAGTAATAATTGGGAGGTTAGTTTTGATGATGGTTTAGATTCTTTAGATGTAATTCACTATGGTTCTGAAGGGAATATTTATGTAGGAGGCAGCTTAGATCAAGATAGCGATTGGGCACTTTTTAAGGCTGGATTTTGGGTGAAAAATGGATTTGGAAGATTAGATACTGCCAATGGAGATAATCGGATTCATGGATTTTTGGACTTTAATGATGCAGTTTATGCTTATGGCGATATTCGTGCAAGTTTATTTAACCTTTCAGATGGTTTTGTTCAAGTTGGTGGAGAATTACATTATGGGCCATCTCCTTTTGGGACTGGAGGATTTGGTGGGAAATTTGACAAATCTGTTAGAGCTGCTGAAGTTTTTAATGACGAATTATATTTCACAGGTGATTTTAGTACAGCTGATGGACAACCTGTAAATGGTTTAGCAGTCTCCAAATTTTTAGGGATTTCAACTTCTACACAAGATGGTTTTTTTGAAAAAAATAAGATACGTGTATATAATGTTGAAAATCAATTAATGGTCAATTATGAAAACCTACAAAAAGATGCTAATCTATTGTTATTTAATCTTCAAGGCCAAGTGATTAATTCAATAAAATTAAAAGAAGGATCACAAACTTTAGAAATTCCACTATCCATGTTTTCAGGCGGAATGTATGTTTATCAAGTTCTAAATGAAGATGGAAAGCAATCTGGAAAGTTTAATGTTTATTAAATTCAAAATAGTTTGATGTAGGTGTTGCTTTATCCAACTACATCAAACTATTTTTATTACTGCTTAGAAAATTCTTTATGAGCAATCTCAAAACTTTATTATTAACTCTAATATTTACTTTCATTTTTTTAGCAAATGGATTTGGACAATCAGATTCTAGTTCAGATTTTTTTAATAAAAAAAGATTTAATGCAGGTTTTGTTGCAGGAATAAATATAGCGGAATTAGGTGGTAGCGAAGGATTGGCAAGTAATTATGGATATAATATTGGTTTATTGGGAATTGCTGATTTGACTCGCAAAATGCATCTTTCGATGGAATTACTTTGGAGTCAAAATGGAGAGTACCTTGTCCCTGAATCCTTTCCAAATTTGGAAAATACTAAGATCAAATTGAATTTTATAGAAGTCCCCGTCCAACTAAATTATCGGCTTCGGCAAAAAGGAGGGGAGCATAAAAATTTTGGTTGGTTACGTTTTGGCATTGCTTATGCTCATTTATTAGATTATAGCATTTTTAAAGAAAATATCAACGTGACTAGTCAAGTTATTTTTGATGAAAAAAATGCCTACTTAATAAATTTTGGAGGATTATTTTTTCTAAATAAACATTGGGGAATTGATGTAAAAATGTCTTTGCCCGTCCAAACTGAAGATTTAACTCCAACCATAGCATTTAGAGGGATATATTTATTATAAAATTTGAAAACACCCGCCCACTATTTAGAAAAATAACAAACAAAAATCATTTTTTATTGTTATTTTTTTAACCACTCAAAAACATCTAAATTTGCTCCTATGAAAAGGCAACGGGTAATAGTATGGTTTCGACAAGATCTAAGATTACATGACAATGAATCATTAATCCATGCAATGAAAAGTGGGATTGAAGTCATCCCAGTTTTTGTATTTGACGAAAGAGTTTTTAATGGAACGACTCGATATGGTTTTAAGAAAACAGATAAGTTTCGAACTCAATTTATCATTGATAGTATTCATGACCTGAGGGAATCTTTAGGGAAACTTGGAAGTAAGTTAATAGTCAGAGTCGGGAAGCCTGAAGAAGAACTTTTTGAAATTGCAAGGAAAGCTAAGTCGAGTTGGGTTTTTTGTAATCGAGAAAGAACTCGGGATGAAATAAAAGTTCAAGATAGCCTCGAAACTAAATTATGGTCAATAGGACAAGAGGTGATTTTTTCACGAGGAAAAATGTTGTACTACACCCAAGACCTTCCTTTTCCAATTACACATTGTCCTGATACTTTTTCAAGTTTTAGAAAAGAAGTAGAACGCTTTGTAAAAATAAGAGAGCCACTTCCTGCACCCACCGAAAAATTTGAACCACTTTCGATAAAATTAGAACCTGGAGAAATTCCAACCCTTCAAGATTTTGGCCATGACCCGATTCAAAATGAGGATCGTGCGGTGTTAAAATTTAAAGGAGGAGAAACTGCTGCCCTTCAAAGATTGCATGAATACCTTTGGGAGTCGGAAGCAATTAGTTCTTATAAAGAGACCCGGAATCAGATGTTGGGTGGAGATTATTCTTCTAAATTTTCAGCTTGGTTAGCACAAGGTTGTCTTTCACCTAAAATGATTTATTGGGAGCTTCAAAGATTTGAATTAGAACGGGTCAAAAATGATTCTACTTATTGGATGTTTTTCGAATTAATGTGGCGAGACTTTTTCCGATTTATGGGAAAAAAACATGGCAATAATATTTTCTTAAAAGGTGGAACAAAAGAAGAAATAAATAATGAATTGACAGATGACCACAGTTTGTTACAACTTTGGGTAGAAGGTCGAACAGGTGTTCCATTTATTGATGCCAACATGAGAGAATTAGCTTTGACAGGTTTTATGTCAAATCGAGGACGACAGAATGTGGCTAGTTTTTTAGTAAAAGATTTAAAGGTGAATTGGCAAATGGGAGCGGAGTATTTTGAGTCACTTTTGATTGATTATGATCCATGTAGTAATTGGGGAAATTGGAATTATATTGCAGGTGTAGGAAGTGATCCAAGAGAGAATCGGTACTTTAATATTCTTTCTCAAGCTAAAAGATATGACCCTCATGGGGAATATGTAAAACATTGGTTGCCAGAACTTTCTGAGCTTCCAGATGATAAAATCCATAGACCTGATATTCTTTCAGATCAGGAGCAAAATAACTTTCATATAAAATTAGGATTGGATTATCCAAAGGCGATGTTGGCTACGGAGAGATGGATGTAGTGGTCTTGGATAGGCAAAAAATAGCCTCAGTCAAAATACACGATTACTTTTGTCCGACTACTTAATATTCTACTGATCTTTGGATACTCTGGCTATAAAATACTAGAACATTTTCCCTGAAGCCCAAGGCTTCCATTTCAAAGGCGTCAATATAAAATGCTCTTTTTCACGTTGTTCTTTTCTAAAGAAAACGATTCCCATATGAAAAAGATCAATAGAGATTTTTACTCTAGAATGTGCTTTTATTTTTTCCCATGCCTGTTCCATTTCTTCACTCCAATGAATGTCATCGAAAATAAATACGCTATCGTCATGAGCAAATTTAAGGCAGGTCTCAAAATATTTTAGGGTAGGAGCGAGTCGATGATTCCCATCAATAAATACGTAATCTAATTGTTTTAATTTTTGTAAAACAGGTCGAAGTGTTTGGTCAAATTGTCCTTCAATGAGTTCAACATTTTTTATTTTAAAATCTCGAAAATACATTTGAGCCAATTCTGCAATTCTAGGATCACCTTCCAAAGTAATGAAATTGGAATCCATTGCAGCTTGGGATTGGTAGATGGTAGAGATTCCAAGTGACGTTCCCATTTCAAGCATCGTCTTAGGCTTAAGAAAATTGACTAACCTAAAAAGTGTTTGACATTGCCATTTTTGAGAAGCGGCATTTTTTGCAATACTTTTTATAGTTTTGGTTTTTTGAGCACCTGAATGAGAGCCAGCACCATAATCTGTCAATTGGATTTTTGTATTATCCCGAAGTAAAACTTGACGTAGTTTTTCGGCAGTTTGAAATACATAATATTCACGTTCGTCCTCCAATACATTTTCAGCCAATTCGAAAACAAAAGGAGAATGAATCTGATATAATGTATCTGCATGATAAAAATACCGTAAATACCTTTGGATAAGTTTTATTTGACTCAATATTTAATTCATTTTTTATGGATAGCAAAAATTAGCCTTTGAAATGGATTTAACAAATTTTATGGAAAATTAATTTTAATCAAATTAAAATATATTACAATTTAAAAAACAGAAAAAACGTTTTCGAATACATGAAAAAAGCCGCTATTATAATTTTAATAACTCTATTTTTATCCTCCTCTAATTGGGCGCAATCCTATCGTACTGCCGCAGGGCTTCGATTGGGAACTGGTCAAGGGGCTGGGATTGCATTGAGTGTTCAACAACGTGTTGGAAAATATTCTACCATAGAAGGAATTTTTCAACCTAATTTTAATGATAGTGAATCTTCTTTAGATTTGATTTATGAACATCATAATAAAATTTTGTTTAAACGATTCAATATTTATACAGGAGCTGGAATTCATAAAGATTGGCGGCCAAAGGATCATGAAAATATTGATAAAGCTCATTTTGGTTTTGTAGGAATCATGGGAGGCGAAATGACTTTTAGAAAAATAAGTGTCAGTTGGGATTACAAACCCTCTTATAGTGTGGTAGGTGGGCCAGGGCATTTTTCCCATAATTCTGCGATTACACTTCGTGCGATTATAGTAAAACAAAAGAAGAGAAAGATTAATTGGAAGTTTTGGCAAAAAGATAAATCTCGAAAAGAAAAACGCCAAGAACGAAGAGAAGATCGTAAAAAGGAAAAAGAGAAAAAGAAGAATAAATCTGAAAAGAAATCGAAGTGGAAGTTTTGGGAAAATTGGTAAAACGAATCACGGTCGCTTCGCTTGACGAACCACGAACTCACGATATTTAGAATCATGATTCGTCAAGCGAAGCAACCATGGTTCGTTTTAGGAAATTAATTCCAAGTACTCTGCCTGCAATTGCTCTTTATCCACGGGAACAACTCCAACCCTTTCACAAACCTGACCGCCTGCAAGGTTGGCAAGTGTGGCAATCTCTTCCAAATTTAACTTCATAGCTAGCCCGATTGCAGTCAAACTAATGACGGAATCACCTGCTCCACAAACGTCTGCAATGTTTCTAATTTGAGTTGGAATAATTTTGAAATTTTTCCCATCATCAATAAACATTCCTTTTTCCGAAAGAGTAATGATTGTATTTTTATTTCCTGATTTGGTTCGAAGGAAATCACTTGCTTTTTTTAGAGAATCTAAATCTGTAGAAACATCGAATGGGGTGCTTTCTCGAATTTCTTTTAGATTAGGTTTGAAAATTTTTACATTTTTAAAATCAAAAAAGTTAGCTTTCTTTGGATCAACAACTACTGGAATATCATTTTTTATAGCTTCCAAAAGAATTTTACGAATCATGGATTTTGAAAAAATTCCTTTGTTGTAATCTTGTAAAATAATTACGTTAATGTCATTCTCCCCTAAAAATGATTGAATATTTTTAAGTAGAAAATCTTCTTCGTTTAAAGTTAAATCGTGGGTATCCTCTTGGTCCACTCGCAACAATTGTTGACTGTTGGACATAACTCTTGTCTTGACTGTGGTACATCTATCTTCGGATTGAAGAATACCATTTCCCCATAAATTATTTTGAGGCATTAACTGTTGAAAGATTTGAGCATTATCATCTTGACCAATGACACTAAAAAGATAAGGAGTGGCACCCATTGCTTTTACATTAAGAGCAACATTGGCAGCACCACCGAGTCGATTATCTGATTTTTGAAGATGAACAATAGGCACAGGAGCTTCAGGAGAAATTCGATTTACTTTTCCATCCAAATAGCGATCTATGATGACATCACCAATGACCATTATATTTGCCTCATTAAATTTTTCGAAAAGTTGTTTAGCATCCATTCTTATACAGTTATTGTTTTCTCGAAATAAAGATTGCAAATGTTGTAAATAAGTTAGGATTTTCCAAATGAAGGGAAGGTTACTTGGTAATGGAGTTTTGGGTTATTGAATTATTCGACCTATAATTCAATAACCCAATAATAATTAACGCTTAACTACACGCAATGATTTGACACCATTACCTGCTTGTATTCTTGCAAAATAAACACCACTTGAAAGTACACGACCTTCAACAGTTATCTGATGTTCTCCAGATGTTAATGTCTTGTTAGAAATTTCTTGAACAATTCTTCCTTGAACATCAAAAAGATCAATTCTTACATTTTCCTTTTCCAAAAGAGAAAAACTTAAAGTGAAAGTTTGCTCAAAAGGATTAGGGAAAACATTGGAATCTAATATTTTTACAATCTCCTTGGTACCTACTGCATTACAATCTTGTACGACTGGAACATATTGAAAATCATCACTTAATAATGTCATCACTTTACTTTCTTCTACACCAAACCAATCCATCAAAATAGATCCATAGATCCATTTAAAATCATATTGCATTGGAACACCTTCATCTGTATCTACATTATCACTTATTTGAGGATTATTTCCAATAACTCCTGCATTGATACATGATCCAAAAACCATCATTGGTCCAGCAGTACCATGATCAGTTCCTTGTGCTGCATTTGAAATAATTTTTCTTCCAAACTCAGAGAAAGTCATACCCAAAACACGCTCTTGTAAACCTAATGCTTTGATGTCCTCTTGAAATGCAAATATTGCATCAGATAATTGTTCTAATAATGAAGCATGCCATCCTGTAGTTAGATCACTTGTTTCATTCTGACCAGAGTGAGTATCAAATCCACCAAGTTTCAATACATAAACTTTAGTTTGTAATCCACCTGAAATTAATTTAGCAACAGTACTTAACTGTTCAGCCAAATTTGTATTTGGATAAAGAAAACCATTGGTATTTCCAACATCAGCTGCAGCTATAATTCGATCAGCATAGGCATTGGATTTTTTGAAAGTTTCCACCATATAATCTAGTTCTTCTCCATAGCAATCATTTGGAATTGGAGCTTCAATTCCAGTATTGAGTCCACCAAGATCATTGGTATTGATGATCGCCATACTAAAATTGGATTCCGCACCTTGGCAAGTTCCTGAAATAGATCTTCCCATCGTTACGGCAAATGGGTCAGGGCAATCTATACTTGGATAGTCAGCAGGATAACCTGGAAAGGTATCATCCAAATATCGACCAATCCAACCAGATGATTTATAAATTTCTGCAGGTGTTCCAGTATTCCAAATATCTGAGGAACGGAAATGAGATCGGTTTTGATTTGGATAGCCTATACCTTGAAGCAAGGTAAGATTTCCATTGTCATAAAGGTTCTTTACTCCAGTCATTGATGGATGTAAACCAATGGTATCTGTCATTCCAATTAAGGAATTTTCAGGTAGGATAAAACCAGGGCGAGCAATTGCCAAATTATCATAACTATCTAGAGGTACGAAAGTATGTAACCCATCATTACCACCATTAAGATCAATTAAGACAAGGACTTTATCATTGTCTCCATTAATCAAAGCTTCCATAGCCGACGATGGTCTTGCAGAAACATTTAAGCCACCCATCAAAGCAGGTAAAGAAAGTATAGTTGAATTTTTTAAAAATGTTCTTCTTTTCATTTTTTTAGGATTTAGATTAGCTTAAATGGAATTCAGGAATCCCCATCATAGTGGTCATCATGTCACGCAATTTGTTTTCTACTGATTGTCTGATATCTGGATCATCAGGATTTGACAAATAATTAGAATATTCATCATTCCATTCAAAATCAGGTAAATCTCCAATTAAGGCATATTTGAAAAAATCCTTTTGCTCTTGAATCATTGGTCTTGCAAAAACGATTTGACATATTTCATCAATCATAGCATTGACATCAAGCGGATTATCCAAGGTCGCAATGAAGTTGATAAAATCATATCCTTTTTGTTCAGAACTATCTTCTGTGATGGTTCTGATATACCAATTTACAGTACCATATAAATTTCTTCTTAAAGTTAAACTTGCGGAGTTAACCCAACTTCTATAAAACTGCGGAGATTGATGGTAGGCAGGCCAACCTGCGACTGCTGGAATTTCGAAAATAGCCATTCCTAATTTTTGGAATTCCCAATACACCCCTACCCACATTTTATATTCTTCTAAAATATCAGTTGGTGGTTGCACCCCAAAAGTATTAAAGCTGGAGAAATGAAAATCGAGAGGATTCTTAATCATTGCTCCTCGTTTGGTCATATCATAAAAATGTTCACTTTTTAATAATGCTTCCATGACGGGCTTGATAACATAATTATTATCAAGAAGGATTTGAGCCATAGGAGCAATGACTTCCGTTTCCACCGTATCATTAATATCATAATGAACAAACCACATGTAGAGTCTTCGGCAGATGTGAGAAGCTACTTCGTCTTTGGCAAAAATGATATTGATAACATCTAGATATTCATTTCCATCATTATTCGTAATTACTTGATTATTAAAACGATGCGATAAAGTTTTATCTCCAGTATCGTGCCCCCAATTATTAAATTGAGTATGCGCATTGGTAGGCACCCAAGACCACCAACCAGTTAAAGCTCTAGCTATTTCTGCAACATCTTGTTCCGTATAAGTAGTATAATCTCCAGGTGCAACTAAATCTCCTTTTCCAAGAGTAAATAATTCTAACAATTCTCTTGCATAATTTTCATTTGGCTCATCTGCAAAATTGGAAGTACCATTTAAATAAATCAACATGGATTTATCAATGGTGATTTTCTCTGTTAGTTCTTTAAAATTTCCAAGAGAATTATCTCGAATAAGATTAAGGTAAACCCAATTGGCATTGGCATGACCTGCACCAGCTATCACAAAATGATTATGCCAAAACATGGTCATCTTCTCTGTTATTGTTTGGTCGTTACGATGCATTTGCATAAACCACCAAGCCCAAATGGTTTTGGCTCGATTAAAATTAATATCCATGACATCCCAATCAATATCTTTATCCACCCATGTTTCGCCAATAGTAGCTTCTGGGTCATTTTCAAAATCAAAATATACAGGTGGATCAACGGGGGTAGGATCAGAAAGTAAACTGGCAATCGTCGCATCTAAACCATCATTAACAGCTTGTGTAATTCTAGCCTTGGTAGGGCCATAAATGGTTCTTCTCAGTAGATGCGCTGCTTCTTCGAAAGTCCATGTTCCGGTATAAGGAGTCAGCATAAATATTAGGTTTTAATATGTGAATCTTTGATATAATAAATATAATTAAATCAAAATTTAATCCAAATAAAAGGTGGTGGAATATACGGTTGTGTAAGAAATTGGAATGTAAAATACTATACTTTCAATGCAAAAGAAAGGAAAAGTGAACTCTTTGATTTTACAATGACTATTCCGAAGGCATATGGTCGCCATCAGAAGGATCAATATCATCTTGGATATCATTTAATTTTTCCCAAAAATCATTAAGATTTTCTTGAAAAGTGGGAGTATCAAATGGGTTATCAAGATGCTCTTCTAGTTGTTTAAATGAATTTGAAGGAGAGGGAGTTGACATATTTTAGTATTTCATAATAAGTTTTCTAATGTTTAATTCTTGTTGAGACGTATTGTTTTGGAAAAGTCACATTTTAGAATGTTAACTTTTGGTGTTTTTGGGGAGTGTATTTCTTGCCAAGGAATAAAAAGAATATCCTTCCATTATTTTTTTCGAAAAAACAAAATAATCCAATTTTTCCCCAAAAAATAACTTACCTTTGTGCCCGTTAAAAACCCACCGTTACATATTGTAATCAACTGGGTATGGTTAAACCAAGTAAATTTTAGCAGTAATGCCAGTAAAAATTAGACTTCAAAGAAGAGGGCGTAAAAAAGCGCCTTTTTACCACATCGTCGTTGCGGACGCGAGAGCTCCTAGAGACGGACGATTTATTGAGAAATTGGGAACTTATAACCCAATGACTAAACCTGCCACAATCGAGATCAATCGCGAAAGCGCTTACGAATGGTTAATGAAAGGGGCTCAGCCTACTGATACCGCTCGTGCAATTCTTCGATTCAAAGGAGTACTATACCGTAAGCACTTAATGAGAGGTGTCCGAAAGGGGGCTTTATCAGAAGAGAAAGCTATGGAAATGTACCAAGCTTGGATTGAGAAGAAAGAAGCTCGTATTGCAGAACGTCGTGCAGAGACTTTAGAAGAAATCCGTAAATTTCATGAAAGAATTAATGGAAAAGCTCCTGCTAAAAAAGCAGCTCCTGTTAAATCTGAATTGACGGAAAGCGCTCCTGCTCCTGTTGAAAATAAATCAATGGCCGAGTCAGTTGAGCAAACAACAATTGAATCTTTGTCAGGTGAAACCGCTACACCTGCTGCTGAACCAGCACCAGTAGTGGAAGCTGCACCTGCTCCTGTTGTTGAAGAAGCTGCACCAGTTGCAGAAGAAACTCCAGCACCAGTTGTTGAGGAAGCTGCACCAGCTGTAGTAGAAACTCCAGCTGCGGAAGCACCAGTTGAAGCTGTAGCAGCAGCTGTTGTTACGGAAACTGTTGTAGAAGAAGTAGTTGCTGAAACACCAGCGGCAGCAGCGGATGATTTAACTATTATTGAAGGTATCGGACCAAAAATTGCCGAAACTTTAAGCAATAATGGGATTAAAACTTTTGCTGAATTAGCTGAAGCACCTGCTGAAAAAGTAAAAGAAATTTTAACTGCTAATAGCCTTGCTTCTCATGACCCAACTACTTGGGGACAACAAGCAAAAATGGCTGTAGACGGAGAATGGGATGCCTTGAAAAAATGGCAAGATGAATTGGATGGCGGTAAAGTTGTTGCTCCTTCAAGCGAAGAAGAGTAAATAACAACAACATTTTATTGATATTTGTTAGAGGCTTTACATTCTTAAGTAACATGTATTAAAATTTTCATTTGATTTTGTTACATTTGCATAACCATAGAATTTAAAACCTAAATTAACGATATTTGGAACCTGGGGGAGCTTAATTGCTCCTCCAGGTTTCTATTTAATAAACTATATAGTGGGAAGAAATTTCTGCTAACAAAAAAGATTTTTTATGAAACCACTTAATCCAGAATACCTTACTGGCTTAGAACTGATCCAGAAGGATATCCAAGCATCAGAAATTTTAGCGAAATATTTAGATGAGGAGGAAGAAGAGGATTATTTGGCATTGCGAGAAGCGTTTGAACCTCGTATCGCCGATTTATATAAGAAAGTAGCAGCTAATCATCCTTTGCAATTGGTTACTTTTGAAAAGGAATTATTGAAAGCGGAATATGAAGGAATGTATATTACTCGTATTTTAGGATTTGCAGTACTTAGAGGCGAGATCAATGATAATAATAAATATGTACGTCCTCAATCACACTTTAAAGAAATTTTAATGGCGGTGGTTGGTTCTTCCAATTTTGATATTATTAGAAAAAGAATCGGACAAACCATTCAAATGGGATTTGCAATGAGTAGTGATATTTGGATTACTAACTTGGTAAATGATATCGCAAATAAAAGAATTCGATATTTTTTACAAGGTCAAAAAATTACAAAATATAGAGATTTAAAAGAGCGAAAAATTGCATTGGCTCGATATAAAAATCAGTTTCGAAATGAAAACTATTTCGCAGCTGATTTCCCTAAAAATAAAGTAGAATTAAAAGTTCAGTTTTCAGAAGTATTGTTGTTTTTAAAACACCGAGTTCAACTGGGCGGAAATAATTCAAGCTTTATTCCAGATATCAAAGAATTTTTGAATAGACCAGAATTTCAAGGTACGGATGAGTATATCAAAATGTTGGCTTACTATGGTTTCTTTTTTGAAAGAAATGATGAAAGTCAAGAAGAATTAAAAACTCATTTTAATCGTAGTAGAAAAGAAATTGAAGACTTTGATGATAAATGGTTAGAATTAGTTTTAGAAATTCATAGTGGTGATTTGAAATTAGATGGTACTTCTGATCAAAGATTATCTTCATTAGTAGATCAGGGAATAGATGATAAAGTTAAAAGTCTTTACAACCTTTTAGATGAGATCCATAGAAAAAGTTACCTTAATGAAGAGGTGATTGAAGCTGTAAAAGTATTTTATAATTCTTATCCAGGGAAGTCACCTATCAATGAATGTGTACGTGCTACGATCTACAAATATTTTGTTAGAATCATTGAGAACTTAGAGGAAAAAGATTACCCTGAATTCTTCGAATTAGCAAAGATTTTCCCAACCTATATGGGCATATTTGATAACCAACAATTCAATCAGAATTTGAAAGAATTGTGTATGCGATATGTGAAAAAATTGACTAAGAAATTTATAGATAAGCGTGGTAAGGCATACCAAGATGTGAAACGTTTTGTAAAAGTCAACTTCTTAGATTTTGGTTTTATGTCAGAAAAACAAATCGTAGAATTCTTTAAAACTAAAAGAGTTCGTAAAATAGCTAAATCATAATCATTAGATTTATTGATTTTTAATAGTGACTGGTAATTTGAGAAATGCTTGAATTACCAGTTTCTTTTTTTAGGATATTCCTCTTCATTCCTCTTTTTGAATTATCATTGGTCTAAAAAAAATCCCTTCCAGTAGAGAAAAACTTTCCTTTTGCCAAGAAGACTTTTAAGTTCGTACCAACCAAATTATTAAATAATGATAAAAGATTTCTTTTCAGGTATCACCTCCTATTTTCAGGCATTTGAAGTAATCTCCAAACGAGGGCTTTGGGGATATTTTTTAGTGCCAACGGTTGTAAGTTTATTGTTAGCTACAGGATTATTTTTTTCCATTTCAGCAATATCTGGATCATTGGTAGGATGGCTTTTGCCTTGGATACCTTGGGGAGAAGTTGTTACAGGATGGTTATTTAAAATCCTTTTGGGTTTAGTTGGATTAGTCGTCTTTAAACATCTAGTCATTGCCGCAGTATCTCCATTTATGACTCCACTTGCGCAAAAAGTAGAAGAACATATGACTGGTGATTACAAGAAATATTCAGGTTTTAATGGTGTAAAAGCAATTAAAGATTTTTTTAGAGGAATTACGATTGCTTTACGAAATATCATTCGAGAATTAATTTATATCATACCATTATTCTTAATCGGATTGATTCCTATGTTTACCATTCCATGTATGATTTTAATATTTTTAATTCAAGCATACTATGCAGGCTTTGGAAATATGGATTACACCTTGGAAGGACATTATTCAGTAAGAGATAGTGCTCGGTTTGTTAAAAAAAACCGTTGGTTAGCAATTGGAAATGGAACCGCATTTTTATTGTTATTAGGAACTGGAGTTGGATTTTTAGTCGCTCCACCTTTGGCAACAGTTGCAGGAGCAACAGAAACAGTTAAAAGATTGAAGCCGCTTGGCCTTGAAATGAAAGTCGATTATGATGATGAATACGTCTAGGGAATTGGGAAAAAGGGAACAATAGAACAAGGATTTAAGAATTTCGAAGTTTGACGAAATAATTGTGAATGACACATTTTTTAGAACCGTCTCGTTCACAATTATTTCGTCAAACTTCGAAATTCTTAAATCCTTGTTCTATTGTTCGATATTCCCATAAATCGTAAAAAACGATTTTCGATTTTTTCTAAAAAACTACTCCTTAAAAATAGCAACTTCTTTTTCTCCATTTGCTTTTACAAAACCACGATACATCCCAGCCGAATTAAAAGGCAAAGAAACATTTCCATATTTATCAACACAAATTGCTCCACCTGAACCTCCTACCTTCACTAATTTATCATTGATAACTGCTTCAGAGGCAGTTTTTAAATCGACTCCTTTGTATTCCATCATAGCAGAAATATCATGAGCAACTGCCCAACGAATAAAGAATTCACCATGCCCCGTGCAACTTACTGCGCAAGTATTGTTATTCGCATAAGTACCTGCTCCGATAATTGGAACATCTCCAAAACGATTATATCGCTTGTTGGTCATACCACCCGTAGAAGTTCCTGCTGCAAGATTTCCATTTTTATCTAAAGCGACACAACCAACTGTTCCATGTTTTTTATCACCGCTTTCATCCTCATCTTCGCTAAGTTCTATTTTTTCTGATTGGATAGCACGTTGTAAACTTTCCCATCTTCGGTCAGTATAAAAATATTTTGGATCAACAATTTCCAAACCTTGTTCTTTAGAAAAAGCTTCGGCACCTTTCCCTGTAAGTAAAACATGTTCAGAATTTTCCATCACAGCTCTTGCTGCAAGAATAGGATTTTTGACATTGGTTAATCCGCCTACGGCACCAGCATTCATTTCTTTTCCTTCCATAAAAGAAGCATCCAATTCATTCTTACCTTCATTGGTGAAAACAGCACCTTTACCTGCGTTGAAAAGATCAGAGTTTTCCATAACCATAATGGTTTGTGTTACAGCATCCATTGAAGTGCCGCCTTCTTTTAATATTTTTTCACCTACTGCCAATGCTTCTTCCAATTTAGCGAGGTAAGCTTTTTCTTTTTCAGGAGTCATATTTTTTTTCAAAATAGTTCCAGCGCCGCCATGAATAGCTAAGGCATAATCTTGTTTTTCTGGAGTTATGACATTTCCAGTAGAATCATTCGAAGTCCTAGAATCTGTTTTGGAAGTACATTGTTGGAAAAATAACATTCCCAATATTGCTACAAAAAGGAGTAGTAAGTTTTTCATTTTTTTGATTTTTATTTTTGTAAAAAAATAATCACAACTAAGGTATTTTAATTATTTGGGAAAATAGAATAAAAAAATCCCCGAATTTTATTTTTATAAAATCCGAGGATGAAAGTAAAACCTTATTCTTAATTAAAACTTTAATGTGTTATGAACTAAACTGAATCGCATATTTTTTACGAACAATTTCTTTCAATGCATTTTCAACATCTTCAATCAAATCATCTTTATCTTCAATTCCCAAAGACAATCGAATCAACGAATCTTGAATACCATTTGCTCTTCGGATTTCTGTGGGAATAGTTTTATGAGTCATCGTTGCAGGGTGAGCAATTAGACTTTTTACACCACCTAAGCTTTCTGCCAATTGAAAGAGTTTAGTAGATTTTAAAAACTTGTTAGCAGCGTATGCATCATCATCTTTTAAAGAAAAAGAAACCACCCCACCAAACAACTTCTGTTGTTTTACTGCAATCTCATGGTTGGGGTGGCTTTCGAGTCCAGGATAAAAAACTTTATCTACCTCTGGACAATTTTCCAAATATCTAGCTACCGCTAAAGCATTTTGAGATTGTTTCTCAACTCGTAAAAGCAATGTTTCTATACCTCGAATGGTCAACCAAGAATCAAATGGTCCAAGCACAGCACCACAAGCATTTTGATAAAATTTAATCTTAGTTGAAAGTTCTTCGTTTTTAGTGACGACCAATCCTGCGATAACATCTGAGTGTCCGGCCAGATATTTCGTTGCACTGTGAACTACGATATCAGCTCCAAAATCAATAGGTTTTTGAATGGCAGGGGAGGCAAAAGTATTATCCACCACCACCAATGCATTGTATTGGTTTGCGATTTTTGAAATGGCCTCAATATCAGAAATTTTTAAAGTAGGATTAGTTGGACTTTCAAGCCAAACTAATTTAGTCTTCGATGTAATATTTTCTAACACATTATTTACATCGCTGGTATCGACATAGTTTACCTTAATTCCAAAATTGTGATACACTTGTTCAAAAAGCCGATATGCACCACCATAAATATCATCGACTGCTAAAATTTCATCCCCTGATTTTAATAATTTTAAAACACAATCAACTGCCGCCAAACCGCTTGAGAAAGCAAAACCTGAATGACCATTTTCAAGTTTAGCAGCTAAGTTTTCAAGTGCTAATCGAGTAGGATTATTTGACCTTGAATAATCAAAACCTTTGTTGACACCAGGAGCCTCTTGTACAAAAGTAGAGGTTTGATAAATCGGCACAGAGACTGCGCCAGTTAATTCGTCAACTGGAATGTTGTGGATAATTTGAGTTGCCTCTTTCATTTTTTTGAATTTTTAAAAGTGAAATAAAAATGGAAAAACTCGTTCAACATTTTTCTAACAATTAATTCACTTATTCAAAAAAAGTGTTGGGAAATAAAAAAGTGCAAAAAAAATATGAAGTAAAAAGAGGGGAGATTTAAACAAAAAAAAATCTCTCCCGAAAAGTCAGAAGAGATTTTTTATTTATATAAAAATAAATTGAAATCAACTTACTAACTTATCATTCTCTACCAATTTAGTAGAGCAGGAATTAGCACCTTATTCACATGGAACAGGTTGCTAAGGCTTCATAGGGCACAGTCCCTCGACCTTTCTGGATAAGTATCAAAATTTAAAGTTCGAAAAGTAACTTTCTACTTTTCTTTTTGAACGATGGTACAAATATAGATTTGGAATTTATTTTTGCCAAACTTTTCCATCAAATGCATTGTTAAAGTTTTCTTAATTGTCTTCAAAAATGTTTATTTTTGTCGTTATTAGAGTCTAAATAATTGAACTCTTTTAAACTAATCTCCCACATAAACCCTTGATATTCAAAGGGTTATCTAGGCTGCAAGTTTTGCAGAATCTTCGTATATTTATAATAATTGACACAAACCATCAAATCTTTTGATGATTTCAGATACTATTGTGTTTGAAAAAAGCATTAGAAATGTTGGAATTTTACTTTTTTAATAAACAGGAATTATGAAACACATACTCCAGATTACTTTCTTTTTTGCAGCCTTTTTTATGACGGTTCAGGCTTCTGGACAAAACTTATTGAGTAAAGCAAATAAACAATATGAGCTTCATGCTTATACTTTTGCTATTGCCAATTATATCAAGGTGATTCAAAAAGATCCAAATGAACCACAAGCATTGGCACGTCTTGCTGATAGTTATCGGTTATTAAATAGAATGGATGATGCTGAAAAATGGTACTCCAAGGCTGTCAACTATGCAGGTATCGATCCTATTCATTTTTTATATTATGGAAAAGTGTTGATGGCTCAGGGCAAATATGAGGATGCTAAAATTTGGTTTCAAACTTATGCTGAATCTGATCCAGCGACAGGCGCACATTTCGTAAAAAGTTGTGATTATGCACTTTCTCTTCAAGGCAAGCCAGCTACATTTAGAGTTTATAAGGAATATATGAATACCAAATATTCTGATTTTGGACCTGCATTTTTTGGCGACTATGTCGTCTATAGTTCTTCTAGAACAGATATCAAAAGAGAGCTAAAACAAAACCGTTCGAAAGGTTATTCAGAAAGTCCAAACAATCAATTGTATATCACTTCAATGGATAACAAAGGTTATTTAAGAAGACCAACATTGCTACAAAGTGATTTGCAAAATAATTATAATGAAGGCCCAGTTGCTTTTAGCAAAGATGGAGAATGGGTCGTTTTCACTAAAAATATTTTTGAAAGTGGTATTCGTCAAGTTCCAGAGGCTGGAGGTACACTTGCTATGTATATTGCAGAAGTAGATGATAATAATGTATGGAGCAATGTAAAAGCTTTGCCTTTTAATGTAAATGGATATTCTGCTGGTTATCCTGCATTTTCTCCTGATGGGAAATTACTTTATTTTTCTTCTAACCGAGAAGGAGGTTTTGGAGGATGGGATTTGTATGTTGCATTTAGAACAGAAAATGGTTGGTCAGTTCCTCAAAACTTAGGACCAGTAGTCAATACTCCTGGCGATGAAATTTCTCCTCATATTGATGGAAATACGTTATATTTCTCTTCTGATTATCATCATGGATTAGGAGGGATGGATGTTTTTAGAGCAGAGAAATCAGAAGGAAATTGGAGTGAAGTTTACCATCTAGGAAATACGATTAATACTTCATTTGATGATTATGGGTATATTTTTAGAGCTGAAGATAACCGTGGATACCTTGTTAGTAATCGCAAAAAAGGAAATGGAAATGAAGATATTTATAAGGTAAGAAAGATGACTGATAATTTTGTAATTACGGTGTTAAATGAGTCTGACCTTAAACCTATCGAAGGAGCGATCGTAGATTTTTCAGGATGTGGTGAACCATCTTATGAAACTAATATTAATGGAAAATATACTTTTGAAGCACTTGCTGGTTTAGGATGTGATGTCATTATTAAGAAAGCAGGTTACAAGCCTTATGCATTGAAAATCAATAGTTTAGGAGAACGGTTGACTCGAAATTTTGATGTGCAACTTAGAAAAATAGGAGAGGAGTATGTTGGAAAAATCGTAGATTCTGAAACGAATGAATCAGTTAGTGATGTAGTTGTAAAAGCTACCAATCCTAAATCAGGATTAACATTACGTGCTATTTCTAATAAATGGGGGGAATACAAGTTAGCCTTACAATCTCCTGAAAAATATATTATTCGTTTTTCAAAAGCTGGATATATCAATACCAATAAAAAGATAATGATTTCTAGTAAAACAGATAAAAGTATTTTAGGAATTTTATCTTTCAAAAAAACATATAGTAGTGGAACTGTAGGTGGTGGAGTGATTGCAAGTACGGATGAAGTTGAAGATATCATTGAAGAAGAACCAGCACCTGTTGCTGATCCTATTGATATTTATGAAGAAGACATTGTTAAACCAAAAGGTTTTGCAGTACAAGTAGCAGCCTATTTTGATAATCGTGAAGTAAATATTGGAAAGTATGAAAATCTTCAAGAGCTTGGAAATGTTTATAAGATGAAAGAAGGCAAAGCTGAAAAAGTAAGAGTGGGTATTTTCAAATCTAGAAAGGAAGCGGAGGAAGCACGTAAGATGATTTCAAGAAAAGGTTTTGCAAAAGCTTTTATTGTTTCTGAAGAAGGACGTCAGGCACGTCAATTGACAATTGAAGAAGAGGAAGAAAAGGTTCCAGATGAAATGGATACTATTGTTGAAATCCCAAGTGTAGATTACAAAGTAAGAGTAGCTACTTTTAGAAGTACTAAACGTTTTGATGAAAAACAAATTTCTGATTTGGGAGAAGTTGAAAAACGAAAAGCGGGTAGTTTTACAATTGTATTGTTAAGTGGTTTTAAATCAGAGGAAGAAGCTAGGAGGACTCAAAATAAAATTGTAGATTTGGGCTATGATGATGCACATCTTGTAGTGGATGAAGGAAAGAAATTAAAACGTGTAAAATAATAAACTAACAGAATAAAAACATTCCTTTAAAAGAGCTAGTAAACGCCTTTGTCGAGATTCGATGAAGGCGTTTTTTGTGTGCCATACATGCTATTATTCTAAGGGGTTAAAGTCCCTAGCGAGCCTAGAAGAAAGGGAATCGCAAGCCAAAGGCAAGGGTGTCTCTCGTGAGGGAGAATCTGAAGGAAGCCTTACAGCAAAAGTCAGGTGTTGACGAACAGAAATCAGATAGAAGGCATATTTAGGGGATAATCTGGCAATGAACAGAGAAGTCCAAAATTTCTTCCGTAACCTAAATGTGTAAATCTGGCAACATCGATGGGAAGAATGATAACTTACTGTGGGAGGTCTTTTCTACGAGAGTAGGAAAGAAGTCAGCCGAGGTCATAGTACTCTGGATGTTTTTTTTTTTTCAGAGGAAGGACTGAATTTTTAAGACAAGGAATGAAACTTTAACAGCGGATGAATATGAAGAAGCCCGACAAACGTTACGGCGTTCAGATGTTGCTTTTTGATAAAGCAGAATGGACGGAAGTAGTACCCGTTATAGACGGTTTAGCGGTAAGCTATGCTGAACAAGGACAGGTGGGCGAGTATTCAACGGGTGAAAAAGAGGTAATCCCCTTGGCAGCAAACTTGATGGAAGAAGTCATCTCTTTATCAAATTTGTCGCGTGCCTGTAAGCGAGTAATCGCCAATAAAGGCAGCGCAGGAATAGATAAGATGACGGTCAAAGAATTAAGAAGTTGGTTTGGTTCAAATTGGCAAACCTTACAAACCGAGCTATTGGATGGAAGTTATAAGATTCAACCAGTACGGAGAGTAATGATACCCAAACCGAAAGGGGGGGAACGCCAATTAGGAATTCCTACGGTCAAAGACCGTTTGGTACAACAAGCCATCCAGCAAGTGCTAAGCAAGATATACGAACCGACCTTTAGTCCAACAAGCTATGGTTTTCGATTAGGTCGAAGTGCTCACGATGCAATAGACCAACTGGGTCATTACATAGCATCAGGCAAAAAGTATATCGTAGATATAGACCTGTCAAAATTCTTTGATGAAGTAAACCACGACCGCCTGATGCATCGGCTCCGCCAACGGATAGGAGACAGTAAACTCTTACGGCTGATACACGGTTACCTAGAATCAGGAGTATTAGTTGGAGGTTTGTTAGAACAACAAACGAAAGGTACACCGCAAGGCAGTCCTCTATCTCCACTTCTGTCCAACATCGTCTTAGACGAGTTAGACAAAGAGTTGTCCAAGCGAGGGCATCACTATGTCCGTTATGCGGATGATATAGTCATCACATTAAGCAGTCAAAAGTCAGCGGAGCGGGTAGAAGGGAAGGTAATTAAGTTCATCGAAACGACCTTGAAACTGAAAGTGAATCGCAGTAAAAGTGAAATCCGTCGTCCAGCGGAGTTAAATTACTTAGGACACGGATTTCTAAATAATGGCGTCCCCATTTTGAGCAAATCAAGCGAAAAACGATTGAAGGATAAAATACGGGAACAGACGCAACGCAATCGAGGACGAAATTTTGGACAAGTAAAATTAGAGTTACGCACGTCACTCCGAGGGTGGCTCAATTACTTCTACAAAGCGCAGATGAAAACCCGCCTCAAGCAAATAGACGGTTGGATTAGGCGACGACTACGTTGCTATCGGCTGAAACAATGCAAATGGGCGCTGGGAATGATGCGTTTCCTACACAAATTAGGCATCCCCAAAATACGGGCATGGACAACGGCAACAAGTCGAAAAGGATGGTGGCGTAAGTCGCTAACTCCAGCCAGTCATGAAGGGATGAATAATGAGTGGTTCGAAATGGAAGAGGTTTACAATTTATCTTATCATTATTCTTTGTTAAACTCTTAGAGAAACCGCCGAGTACGAGAGTACGCTCGGTGGTGTGAGAGGACGAAAAGACCAATAAAAGAAATTTTATTGCTCTTTTCTCCTACTCGATTATGTTATACGTAACTGTCGGGTTTTAACCCGCAGTAAAAAAAAATACATTAGACTTGTTAAGCATTGATTATCAGAAAAATAGGATATTTGTGCAAAAAAATGATAGCATATCAAAAAATAAAAACAGACCGTCAATTTAAAGCCTCAACAGGAAAAAGTAAAAAAGAATTTGAACTATTATTATCAGATTTAGAAAAATACTACGAATCAAAAAATGGTCAAACCTATGAGGAACATATAGAAGAAAATGTCATTGAGATACCCAAATTAAAGACATTAGGAGAGGCGTTGTTTTTTGTATTGTTTCAAATGAAGAATGATTTAACATGGGATAGTTTGAGTGTGGTATTTGAAATGTCAAATGCTTCAGCATGGAATAACTTTAACGCATTTTCAAAATTATTAGAAGAGATGTTAGAAAAAAAAAGTGATGCCTAAAAGGCATTATGGAAGTGTAGAGGAATTTGAAAAGCATACAGAGTCAGCCGAAGAAATAATTTTTGATGGTACCGAAACTCCGATAGAACGTCCAAAAGGCAATGATAATCAACGAGTTAAGTATAGCGGAAAGAAAAAGACGCATACGAATATAGCATTAATTCTATCGGATAAGAATACAAAGATTTAGGCTCATATAAATAATTAGGTGGATAAAATATTATCCTATATTTTGTCTGCAAAAAAGATGCAGATTAATTTGTTGAATTTAATGGACGAAGCAAAATGTTATAAATTGCTTCGAGATATTCGTTGGACAGAAGGAGTATGTTGTGTTAGTTGTTCGAGTAAATCTGTCATAAAAAATGGCCATGATGAAAATCAATTGAACAAACAACGTTATCAATGCAAGGATTGCCAAAAGAATTTCGATGATTTAACGAACACTATCTTCTCCAATAGCAACCTTACGCTTAAAGTTTGGATTCTAGTTCTTTATTTAATGGGACTGAATTTGTCTAACAAACAGATTTCCCAAGAACTAGAAATAAGCGAACCGACTGCTCAACGTATGACGACTATTTTACGAGAAGGGATTGTAAAAAAAAGCCTGATATACGACTTGAACAAGAAGTTGAGGCAGACGAAGTTTATATAGTTGCAGGACATAAGGGACAACCCGAAAATGTAATAAAAACAGGGCGTCCAGCTCGTCCTCGCCGCCTCAAAGGTGCAAGGGGAAGAGGTACTTTAGCAACAGAAAAACCACCTGTACTTGGTTTAGTTCAACGTAATGGATTACTTGTTCTTCATTTACTACAAAATGTTCAACAAAATACAATCCAACCAATTATTGAGAAAATAGTGACCAAAGGTAGTTTGATTTATACAGACGAATACAACATCTATAACAAGCTTGAGCAATGGGGATATGAACATAAAACAGTCTGTCATTCATCAGGTGAATATGCACGAGATGACGACGGAGATGGATTTTGTGAAGTTCATGTCAATACTCAAGAAGGTATCTGGTCAGTCCTTCGATCTTGGTTAAGACCACATCGTGGAATATCTCAAAAAAGACTACCCATCTTTTTGGGTTTCTTTGAATTTATTTTCAATACTCGCCGAAGAGGCAAAGCTGTTCTAGGCGATCTTTTTAAAACAATTCTTGCTCCTGATAAGAGAAATTTGGAGGATATTTATCTTCCCACCTAATTCTTATTATGAGCCAAGATTTATTATGTCAGTCAATTGTATGATGGTAGTCAGGTTGATTTTGGAATATTAAAAAAAGAGTTTCCACCGTCAAAAGATTGGTTTGGTAAGAGGAAGCTATTATTGGATTTAGGATTTATAGGTTTTAAAAAAGTGTATAATGTAAAAGAATTGTTACTAGGAGAGCGAAAAAAACGGAAGTCAAAAAAAAATCCTAACCCAGAATTGACACCAGCACAAAAAGAGAATAATAGAAAGATAAGTAGAGAAAGAATTTTCGTGGAGCATGCCATTGGGAAAATGAAAATATACCGCATTTTAAAAAACAGATGTCGAATAAAAACAATAGAATTACAAAATAGAATTATTGGTTTAGCAGCAGGGCTTTGGAACTACCATCTCAGCCTAGCAAATTGATAATCAATGCTTAACAAGTCTATTATTCAGTCTAAATTATGTACCTATTTTTTTGGTCGAAAAATGTGTTTTTTTTACTGCGGGTTAAAACCCGACAGCTACATATGACGCGAAAAACGCGTCCTTCGTAACATTTGTTATTTTAAATCTTTCATCCATTCTAATCCCAACGACCCAACATATTTTACCCGCTGATTCTAAAACCCAAACCTTCTCTTTCTCAAATCGGTTTAATTTTAAATCAGTTAACAATGCTTTTACTTTTTTCTTTTGACCATTCATTCCGATAGGATGAAAATAATCTCCTGCTTTCCATTTTCTTAAAAGTAGTGGGAATTCAATTTTTTCTAAATCAAAAAACGCAGTAGTTTTTTCTTTAGAAAAACTTTCTGGTAACTTATTTTTTATTTCAAAATTGAGTTGTCCTTCGGAAAATAAAATCGAAGAATCTTCTTTATGAATTAAAAAATCACCTTCCGTAATTGTTTTGTTTTTTTCTAAAATAAAAAACTCACGATCCAATAAAACTTGGTGAGTTCTGCTATTGAAAATCGCCCCTGATTGATGTCCTATCGAATCTAACATTTGTTCCGTTTGAGAATTATTAAAGCCAAAAGGATTTAGAATTTCAAATAACAAAGTATTTGGAGCAGGTGCATTTTTTAGTTTTTTTAAATGAATCAATAATTGATTTTCTTTTTCTTGGCAGATTTCTTTTTTTAATATTTCTATTGCAAAATTGAAGAGCTGTTCTGTTTCTCTCAGACGATTTACATTTTCAGCAGTAGTTTTTGGAAGAGCAGGATTTATTTTTTCCAAAATAGGAATGACATGATGTCGAATATTATTACGAGCATATTTGTCAGAGGCATTGGAGGCATCTTCTCGATATTCAATTCCATTTATTTTAGCAAATTCAAGAATTTCTTTTTTATGGGTAAACAAAAGTGGACGAATGAGGTTTGCATTTTTTGGTAGAATTCCATGTAGGCCTCGGATTCCACAACCTTTGGTGAAGTTGTACAAAACCGTTTCCAAAGTATCATCCAAATGGTGAGCAGTTGCTAAATAATGAAAATCATTTTCCAATCGAATTTTTTCTAACCATTCATATCGAAGCTCTCTTGCTGCGACTTGAATCGATAACTTATTTTTTTTAGCAAAAGAATTGGTTTCAAAAGCTGTTTCGAAAAAAGGGACATTTAAGACCTTCGCTAATTTTTTCACAAAAATAGCATCCAAATCCGATGCTTTCCCCCTTAGTTGAAAATTACAATGAGCAATACCAAAATCATAACCTGCCAACTTGAATAAATGACAAAGTACTACAGAATCAATACCTCCGCTGGTAGCAATTAAAACTTTTTCATGAGGATGAAATAATTTTTCTTTTTGGATATAATTTTGAAGGTCTTTTGTCATAAGTGCCCAAAAATAGGAGTTTCTGAGAACTTGTAATAGAAATGTAAGATGTTCATTTTTAAAAAAAAGTCTAAATTAATTCTTAAAATAGGGTTTAGAACTAAATTTACATTTTAGAACTGATAAATAAATTGACTGATATGAATCAAGAAATCAAAGCATGTATTTTTGATCTAGATGGAGTTATTGTTGATACTGCAAAATATCATTTTACAGCATGGAGAAACTTAGCAAATAGCTTAGGTTTTGATTTTACTGAAAAAGAAAATGAAAAATTAAAAGGTGTAAGCCGAGTTGATTCCCTCAACCTAATCTTACAATGGGGAGGACTTAACTTTAGTGAGAATATCAAATCAAAACTCGCTTTTGATAAAAATGAAGATTACCTATCCTATATTCAAAAAATGACTTCCGACGAAATTCTTCCTGGAGTGGTTCCATTCTTGGATGAACTTAAAAAACTCAATATTAGAATAGCGTTAGGTTCAGCTAGTAAAAATGCGGTGACAATATTAAAGCAAGTTGGTTTGATAGAATATTTTGAATCTATTATTGATGGAACTAAAGTAGTCAATGGTAAACCTCATCCTGAAGGATTTCTTTTGGCAGCTTCTGAATTAGATGTTGATCCAGTTAGCTGCATTGTATTTGAGGATGCACCCAAGGGAGTTCAAGCCGCATTAGCAGCCAAAATGTTTGCGGTGGGGATTGGAAAAGAGGAAGATTTAGGTGCGGCACATTTGGTGATGCCTAATTTTGAGAATATAGATTTTAAATCAATTGAGGAAAAGGTATTATCGTTAGCTTTGTAGCTGCCGGGCTTTAGCCCGCAGAAAAAAAATTAAATTCAAAATTTAGTTTTTTCCAAAATACATAGAAACGATAATATTCAAAAAAAAATATATTTTTCAACTACGGGCTAAAGCCCGGTAGCTACAATAATTAAAAATGAAGAATTACCTTAAACACGACGAGTGGAAAATCATCGAAGAAGGCTTTTATAGAAAGCATAATAAAATATCGGAATCCATTTTTAGTATTGGAAATGGGCGCATGGGGCAACGAGCAAATTTCGAAGAAAGATATAGTGGTGAAACCATGTCTGGTAATTATGTGGCAGGTGTTTATTACCCAGATAAAACCAGAGTAGGTTGGTGGAAAAATGGTTACCCTGAATATTTTGCAAAAGTATTAAATGCATCTAATTGGATTGGAATTGATATTGAAATCGAGGGAGAAGTATTTGATTTAGCAGATTGCAAAGTTGAGGATTTTCGAAGAGAGTTGAATATGCGAGAAGGTTATTTGGAAAGAACGTTTACAGCAACTTTGAAGAGCGGGAAAATGGTTAAAGTTGAAGCCAAACGTTTTTGTAGTATCGTAGATGATGAGGCGGGAGCACTTTGTTATAAAATAAAAACACTTAATTTTTCGGGTGAAATAGTGGTGACTCCATATGTTGATTTTGATGTAATGAATGAAGATTCTAACTATGATGAAAAATTTTGGGTCGAGGTAGAAAAAGATGTTTCACCACGGGAAGGTATTGTTACAGCAGAAACTAAAAAGACTGCATTTCAAGTTTGTACTGGAATGAAATTTCAAGTGCTAAAGAATGGAGAAGTTGCAGATCGTGATGCAGGTGTTTTTTCAAAAGAAAAATATATCAGTAGTGATGTAAAAGTCAACGTAACTGATGATGATGAAATTATCATTTATAAATATGCAGCAAATCTTTCTTCTGAAAATCACCCAAAAGAGGATTTAGTTAAAAATACACAAGCTGTTGTAAACCAAGTATTTGAAAAAGGTTTTGAAAAAATGCTGAATGAACAAAATTTGGCTTGGAGAAAAAAATGGGAATTGAGTGATATTATTATTGAGGGTGATGTTGCAGCACAACAAGGAATTCGATTTAATATTTTTCAACTCCATCAAACTTATACAGGCGAAGATGATCGATTGAATATTGGACCCAAAGGATTTACAGGAGAGAAATATGGTGGAAGTACTTATTGGGATACGGAGGCTTATTGTATTCCTTTTTATTTGGCAACAGCAGAGCAAAAAGTAGCTAGAAACCTTTTGCTATATAGGTATAAACAATTAGGGAAAGCAATAGAGAATGCTGAAAAACTAGGATTTAAAAAAGGCGCAGCATTGTACCCAATGGTTACGATGAATGGGGAAGAGTGCCACAATGAATGGGAAATTACTTTTGAAGAAATACATCGTAATGGAGCCATTGCTTATGGCATTTATGATTATGTAAGACATACAGGCGACCGTGATTACCTTGTTGATTATGGTGCTGAAGTGTTGATTGCCATCGCAAGATTTTGGGCGCAGCGTTTTCATTTTTCTAAAAGAAGAGGGAAGTATGTGATGCATGGTGTAACAGGACCAAATGAATATGAGAACAATGTCAATAATAATTGGTACACTAATTTTATTGCAACTTGGTGTCTAAAATATGCGGTAGGCGCGATTATGTTTTTAAAACAAAAAGATCCAGAAAAGTGGGCAGCACTAGAAGAGAAAATTAAATTTTATGAAGTTACGGAGACATCCCATTGGAAAGAAATTTGCGATAATGTGTATCTCCCATACGACGAAGAGTTGGGAGTATTTATTCAACATGATGGATTTTTAGATAAAGAATTAATCCAAGTAGATGATCTTCCCAAAGAAGATCGACCTTTAAATCAAAAATGGAGTTGGGATAGAATTTTAAGATCATGTTTTATCAAACAAGCAGATGTTTTACAAGGTCTATATTTCTTTGAGGAAATGTTTGATGAAGAAACTCATCGTCGAAATTTTGAATTCTATGAACCGATGACTGTTCATGAATCTTCGCTTTCACCTTGTGTACATTCCATACTTGCAGCCAAGCTAGGTATGAAAGAAAAAGCATATGAAATGTATGTCAGAACTGCCCGACTAGATTTGGATGATTATAATAATGATACTGAGGATGGTTTGCATATTACCAGTATGGCGGGAACTTGGATGGCAGTTGTAAAGGGATTTGGAGGTATGCGAGTGATAGGAGAGCAATTGATATTGAATCCATCTTTGCCAGACGAATGGCAAGGATTTTCTTTTAAGATATTATTCAAAGGTTCTTTACTTCAAGTCTCTATGAATCAAAAAGAGGTAACGATTGAAAACTTATCGGATCAAGATGTGCATTTAGAAATCTATGGTGAACATTATGATGTAATGGCAAAAAACAAAGCTCAATTTTGTCCAGAAATAGCTTGATTTTTTTATTTAAATTAACCGATTAATAATGATTAAATATTTTGTAATTGTATTGTTAAGTGTTTCCTTGCTTTCATGTAGCGATACTGCTAATCAAGAAAAAACAGAAACCAATGCCACAGAGACGGCTGCTGCTCACGATAGCCATGCAGGTCATAACCACGCTGAGCCAAAACATCACAAAGCAAGTCCAAATAGTCCCTTTGTAGGAATTTGGACTTATTTTGCTTCTACTCATAATCCTGATTATTATAAAAATAGATGGATTGAATTTTTTATTGATGGGACTTTTGAAAATGGGAAAGATGGTAAACAGACTAATTCTGGAACATGGAGACTCGATGCCTCACACAAAATTATTACTCTAGATTTTAAAGATAATTCGGTAGAGAAAGATGAGGAATGGAAAACTCAAATGAATTCTCCAATACTATTACTGTTAGGAAATTCTCCAAATAATAAAACTGGTGCTCAAATAAAATTAGACCTTGTAGAGCAACGACCTACTGAGTAATTTTTAAAGAGTCTTCCTAAGACTTGGTAGTAAAAGTTAACTAATTTGTAATTGGCTTGCGCCAATTTATTTTTCAACACGGAGGCGCAGAGGTGCAGAGAATTTTTCTTCGAAAAATTAAAAACAAACTCTGCGCCTCTGCGACTCCGCGTTGAAAAATAAACAAAATTCGGTTTTGCTGAATAATTATTTTTTTTTCATAAAAATAAAACGAATGAACAAACTAATATTCTTACTCGGAATAATACTATTCCTAAATGCCTGCCAACAAAATACTTCCGAAACTTCTTCAACGACTACAAAAGAAGAAATTAAACCTTCCTACACGCCAGGTGATTTGCCTACTTGGGCAAAAAGTGCAACTATTTATGAAGTCAATCTTCGTCAATATTCACCTGAGGGAAGCGTAAATTATTTTACAACACAGCTCCCACGTTTAAAGGAAATGGGAGTAGACATTCTTTGGTTTATGCCATTACACCCAATCAGTATGACTAACCGAAAGGCAACTCCAGACATCATGATCGAGGATGTAGAAGATCCAGAAGAAAAGAAAAAGTATTTAGGAAGCCCATATTCTGTAACTGATTATAGAGGATTTAATCCAGAGTATGGAACAATTGATGATTTTAAAACCATGATTATAAAAGCGCACACACTTGGAATGCGAGTAATTATTGATTGGGTGCCAAATCATACTGGTTGGGATCATCAATGGATCAAAGATCATCCAGACTGGTATACTCAAGTCGATGGAAAGATCATAAAATCACCTACACTCAAGGGAAATCCTACTGACTGGTATGATGTGGCTGAGTTGAATTTTGAAAATAAAGAAATGCGAAAAGCAATGATTGCGGATATGGGATATTGGGTAACTGATATCGGAGTGGATGGTTTTCGGATGGATGTAGCACATGATGTTCCTTCTGATTTTTGGGCCGAATGTAGTAAGGCTTTATTTGATTTAGGAAATATATTTATGCTAGCAGAAGGGCAGGAGGCTGACCAAATTAATAATGGGTATTTTCATTCCGATTACGGTTGGGATATTCATCACTTAATGAATGATGTAGCTAAAGGAGAAAAACCAAATTCAGTTTTTGATGAATGGTTGGTGAACGATAGAAAGAATTTTAAGAAAGGTTTTCATATGATGTTTACTTCCAATCATGATGAAAATACTTGGGCAGGAACTGTTTTTGATCGAATGGGAGATGGGCATAAAACGCTTGCAGTTTTTGCTGCTACTTTTGATGGAATGCCATTATGTTATTCAGGTCAGGAGTCTGCAAATAAAAAACGGTTAAAGTTTTTCACTAAAGATCCAATAGAATGGGGGAATTATGAGTATGCTAATTTTTATAAAACCTTGTTTGATTTAAAGCATAATAATAAAGCCTTATGGAATGGAAGTTACGGAGGTCAACCTCAAAAAATAGAAACTGGTAATGAAAAGGTGTTTGCATTTATGAGAGAAAAAGATGGTAATAAAGTAATTGTTGCATTGAATTTTTCTGATAAAAAACAAAACTTTGAATTAAAAGGAGAAGGGAGTGTTGGAAAATTTACTAATGTTTTTTCTAAGGAAGGGGTAGAGGTGAAAGATGGAATGAAAAGTAATTTAGAGTCTTGGGGCTATTTGGTTTTATCTAATTAACCTAAGTTGCGGATAATCTGATTTGGGATTATGGGTACTGAGTATTGGGATTACGAATTATTCTCAATACTCACTATCTCAATAGAGTTAATTCTGAATGATAAATTTTGAATTTTGAATGAGTCGAAAACCTTGTATTTATTAGGTTATGAAATTCTCTATAGAATTCTATTTAGAATAATCTCTAATACTTCTCTTAAAAAAAATGGAATTATTCATTTTCTGCAACTTGAATTAATTAGCCTAAGTTGCGGGTTGATTAGAAAATAAGGAATCATTATTGTTTGAAAAAAATATAAAACTCCATTTACCTTTTTTATTTTTTAAACATAAATATGAAATGGTTAGAAATTATTTTTTATAACTTAAATAAATAACAATGAATTTACAGAAACTAATAATCTTGATTGGCTTTTCTTTTTTATTTGTTTTTTCATCGCATGCACAGAATAAAAAGTACGTAGGAGATTGGTTATTGACTGATGGTCCTTTTAGAAATAAATGTGCGAAAGATCAAAGTATTATTTTAAGAAAAGATGGGACAGCAACTTACCATTATGGTCAAAATGCAAAAGGTTGTAAAGGAAAAACTCAAAATTATAAGAAATGGAAAGTTGAAACTAGAAAGTTTAAAAAGAGAAAAAAGAATTTTTTAGGAGAAAAGAAAACTGTAATTATTAAAAAGACGGCATTAGTTATTGGAGATGATGATATTGTTTTTTACATCGAAAAGAAAAGTGGTAAAAAGATGAAAGTAGCTACTGACGTTGTTAGCGGTGATACCACAGATGATGTGATTATCACTTTTAAGAAAAGAAAAATTAAGAAATAAAGGGCTTAGACAAATCCTGTGAAGAATAAAAAAGTAGCCATCCCTCACCATTGATTCCTAAAGGAAAGCCCTCGCTAATTCAACGGAGCGGGAGGGTTTCCCTTTAGGCACAGGGTGAGGGCAGGCTGCCTCAACAGTATTTGTCTAAGAATCAAAAATAAAAACTCTCAAGTTTGATAAAATCAAGACCTTCTCAAGTTCAACTTAAGAAGGTCTTTTTGATAAAGGCCAAGTTGGCTTCCTCAAATTTTTACTAGGCTACATTTTTTCTCCTTTTACTAAAAGCACCTCTCGAATAGACTCTTCTTTTAAATGAGTGAATTTTTTTCTTTCCTCATCTTTCATGAAATCAGCTAAATGTTTTTCTGAAGGAAAGGATAAAAAATGAATTTCATAAGGCGTCTCAATAGACTGTTCAATGATCTCATTTTCTGTAGGACGGACTCTTAATAACAATTCTCCTCCGTAATTTTTTACAATTGGAATTGCTACATTTTCAAACTCATGAAAAGTAGTTTCTTTTCCATTTTTAACATAAATTAATTGCGTAATGTAAATCATAATTATTCGATTATAAATTCAGAAGACTCCACTTCTAATATTTCTTTAACCTCAGGAGTCCTTAAAAAATGTTATCAATAAAAAGCCATGGGGAAATAATATTCATGGCTTTGGAGTTTTATGGCAATTGCTTGACAGAAAAGAATATTTCCAAAAATACAAAATAGCAATACGGGAGAGGTTTTTTTTGTGATGCTATTCCTTGTAATGTGCTGATTATCAGCATGTTAGGATTGCTTTTTGAGTGATGATAGAAACAAAAAGACAACTACATAATGAAAATGATAATATTCTTTTATTTGATTGGTGAAGATTCTTCGTTTTTTGTATTTTTGTTCGCCCAACTCCAAGCAACCATTCTGAAAAAATCTATTCTTTTATATTGAAATTATGTTATTTAAAAATACTAATCAAATTGTTGTACATGAAAATTAAGTTTTTTTCTAAGACCAGTTTACTTTTAGTTCTGATGTTAGTTTTTTCTGTAGGCATTTTTGCCCAAAGAAAAACTTCTAACCATGGAAATAAATTTGAACAATTAGGAACGGATCTTCCTACTCCTAATGACTATCATGCCGCAGATGGATCTCCCGGTCCTAATTATTGGCAACAAAGAGCCGATTATGATATTGAGTGCGCACTTGATACTGATAATCAAAGGCTTGACGGAAAAGAGATGATTACCTATTACAATCAGTCTCCGAATACCTTAAAATATATTTGGCTTCAACTAGACGAGAATCAGCATATGGCTGAAAATGGTGCTAATCATGCCAACTCTAGTTCTATTCGAAATGTTATGAGTGAAGGTGGTTTGGAACGTTTGGAGCGATACAATGAACCCAACAAGCACGGACACAAAATTGATAAAGTCGTAGATGCTAATGGAAGAAAATTAAATTATATCATCAATAATACGATGATGAGAATTAATCTTCCTCAAGCATTAAACCCAGGGGAAAAGTTTTCTTTTAAAATTGATTGGCACTACTATTTAACTGATCGTGTAGATGGACTTGGTGGTCGAGGTGGATATGAATATTTTGAAAAAGAAGACAATTATATTTTTACGATTACGCAATGGTTTCCGAGGTTGTGTGTGTATGATGCTGTAGAAGGATGGCAAAACAAACAATTCACAGGAAGAGGTGAGTTTGCTTTGGAGTTTGGTGATTATAAAGTAAAAATGACGGTACCAGATGACTATGTTGTTGGTTCAACTGGAGAATGTCAGAATTACGATAAGATGTTGACTTCTACTCAAAAACAAAGATGGAAGCAATCTCAAAATGCAACAGAACCTATTGAAATAATTACTTTGGCAGAAGCAAATGCTAATGCAAAAAGCAAAAAAAGTAAGAAGACCAAAACATGGGTTTACCATGCTGATAATGTAAGAGACTTTGCATGGACAGCTAGTCGGAAATTTGTTTGGGATGCATTGCCACATACTACTGAGACTGGAAAAAAAGTAATGTGCATGAGTTACTACCCAAAAGAATCCTATCCGATATATAGTAGATATTCAACAAAGGCAGTAGCACATACTTTGGAAGTTTATTCTCGGTATTCTATTCCATATCCATATCCAGTAGCGATTTCAGTTGAAGCATCTAATGGTATGGAATATCCAATGATTTGTTTTAATTATGGACGTGCAGAGGAGGATGGAACTTATACGGAAAGAGCTAAAAAAGGAGCAATTTCTGTAATCATTCATGAGGTAGGACATAATTATTTTCCGATGATTATCAATAGTGACGAGCGACAATGGACTTGGATGGATGAGGGAATTAATACTTTTGTTCAGTTTCTTGCGGAGTCAGAATTTGATAATAATTATAATGGACGTCGTGGCCCAGCTCATAAAATTACAGGGTATATGAGTTCTAATCCAGATCGTCTTGAACCTATTATGACGAATAGTGAGAACATTGTTCAGTTTGGACCTAATGCTTATGGAAAGCCTGCAACTGGATTAAATATTCTTCGAGAAACGATTATGGGGCGTGAATTATTTGATATGGCATTTAAAGAATATTGCCAACGATGGGCTTTTAAACACCCAACACCTGCTGACTTTTTCCGTACGATGGAAGATGCAAGTGGAGTAGATTTAGATTGGTTTTGGAGAGGTTGGTTCTATAGTATTGAAAATGTTGATATTGCTTTAGATAGTATCAATTGGTACAAAGTAGATATTAAAAACAAACCTGAAAAAATAGAACGTGAATTTCCTCAAACCGTCAGTAAGCCTTTTGATGATATTTCAAAAATCAGAAATAAAGAAGCTGGAATTGATTTTAAAGTGGAAAAAGATCCAAACCTTGTAGATTTTTATACTGACTATAAACCTTGGGAAACGGAGGATTCTGTTCAAGTATTTAAAGGTACTTTATATGATGATGCTCCAGGTAAAAGAGCAAAGAAGAAAAAATACGGTAGCAAAAACTATTACGAATTATTCTTTAAAAATAAAGGTGGTCTACCAATGCCTATCATCATCGAATGGACATTTGAGGATGGCACTAAAGAGATTCAGAGAATACCTGTAGAAGTTTGGAGAAAAAATGAAACAGATGTCCGTAAGGTCTTTGTTAAAAATAAAGAAGTGAAAGCGATTTCCTTAGATCCGTATCGTGAAACTGCTGATGTGGATGAATCCAATAATAAATTCCCTCTTCAGGAAATGCCTTCAAGATTTAAGGTATTTAAAGATCATAATTTCCCTGATGTAGACAACCCAATGCAAAAGGCAAAGAAGAAAAAGAAAGTGATTCGACCTTAGTCGTCATCTTTTAGTTGTTTAATAAAAAAGCATTTATCTATTAATTTAGATAAATGCTTTTTTATTTTGAACTCTTTGATCCTTTTATATTCTTTATAAAATGAATCATCAAAATTGCACACTTTTCGGGTAGATCCCATTTAGAATTAGGGTGTGGTGTGGCGTTTCAAATTTTCCTCACATCTTTATTCTAAAGAAAGCCTGCCCTCATAGAGTGCCAAAACGAATAATCATTTTGTAAAAACAAGATTACCTGCTTTGTAAAATCCGAGGGAGGAAAAAGGGAAGGCATGGATTCGTAAGGCTTTAAGAATTTCTGCTCGCTCTTTTTTCCTATTCACAAAGTTCTCAAAGCAGATTCATCTACTAGGGCAAACACATCAAAATAAAAAATTCCCCCAAAACTCAATTATTGAACGCAGAGACGGGGAGACGCAGAGTTTTTTTAATTTTTTCTATGAAAAAATCTCTGCGTCTCCCCGTCTCTGCGTTCAATCTATTATTCCAATGTGATAATTCGGTATAATTTCAAAAAAATAATTTTGATGCGTTTGCCCTATTCATCTACTTATTAATTTTTTTTACAGAGTATTTAGATTTACAAAACCTATAAAATCATTTTGAACCAAAGTTTTATACTCCTATGTTCTTGTCTAAAATCAATCACTAAAAATAAAAAATCCATAACCACCAGGATCTCTAATAATAATATTATCAACGATTCCTTCCTTGTTAAATGTAGTGATTTCTTCAGTTATGGAAACACCTGATTCTCGAATTTTATCAATTATTCCTAAATTATTTTTTCCATTAAAAAAAGTCAAAGAAGGATTAAAAAACAAATGTGGGCAACTGTTAGGTAGCATAAAACTTACGGCAAGTTCATCTTCATTTTGAAAGGCCACCCAACCTTGTTCAATTCCTCCCATCGTTTTTGAAAATCCCAATGTCTGATAAATGGAAATCGATTTTTTGATATCTGGAGTTTCTAAACTAACCCCAGCAAAACCTCCCAAAGTGGATGACTCAACACTACTCAGGTCATAAATAATATCGTCATCTCTTTCCATCAAATAAATACGACTACCGCTTGGCCCATTCAAAAAATAACCATTTTCGACTGTGACTACGGGAACTAATTTTTGAAGAATATCTACTTCCTCTTTCCAGTCTTTTCGAAATAATTTTATACCTGCCCTTGCTACTCTTTGAGGATTGATTTCGATGATAGATTTTCCATCTGAAACCAAAGTAGGATTTTCCTCAGAAATAACGGAGTAGTTAAGTTTTTTATAAAAATCAAGGCTTTGAACTAAGTTTGGAGTAGGAGTATGGATAATTGAGTTCATATTTTTTCAATCTTTTTTCTTTATGTTCTACGAAATCAGTAAATGAAAATAAGCATGCAATAATTCGTAAAGGATTAAATTTTTCTGCTAATTTTTTGCCTCTTTAAAAAGGCTTCACAAGATTCAAATTGCTTTATTTATTTAGCTTAAACTTGCAATCTCCGCATTTCAGTTGATAATCAGAGTAGGCATAATCTGCACGTAAATATAATATTTCTCTATTTTTAGTTACTCGCCAACTTTTTCTAATTTCTGGAAAAGTAAAACCGTTCACTTTTGTAAGTTTATTGTTTTTTACATAACTAAAATGATCCGTATGTTGAACCATATAAGCTTCAAGAAGATGAGTTTGATGATTAAAATAAAGCCACCAAATATCTTTTGTAGAATGATTGTTATGTTGTTCAGGATTGTAAGTTGCTTGAAGTACATCCACTACTAAGGATTCCTCTAGAGTATCCAATCCTTGATATTCAAACGTCACTCCTGGATCTAATAAATTAAAAGGAATACTTATCACAAAAGTAGCACTTCGAACCGTATTTATTAATGAAGTTTCCTTTGCTTTAGCATCTGGTTTTCCATCAATTG
>CANNZV010001209.1:79230-115189 GCA_947561585.1 Caprella mutica | reverse complement strand
CAAATGTAACCAAGACTACCATTTCAAAAATTAAAAACAAATAATTTGTGATCTCCGTTTCAGGATTTTTATAAAAGAAAATCGTAAAAATCATTTTGTTGGCTTTTCAATTTTATTTCCACTTAAATTTTGAAATCGTAGTTTTGGCAGCATTTGCCTTCGGCGACCTACTTTTTCATTCGAAAAAAAGTAGGCAAAATTCTCGACGAAAAAAATGCTCTGCCCCGTGCCGCTCCCGCTCCCTCATTTTTCGCCAATCCCAACCCGCTCGAATACCGTGGTCGAATACCGTGGTCGAAAATCGTTTCGAAAATCGTTTCGAAAATCGTTTCGAATACTCTAGTTGATTCCCAAAATCAAACCTTGATTTTGGGGTAGGAATTCCGAATATTTTCTCCATCCTAAATTCAATATTTCGTTTTAAGGTCTTCCTGTTTTTTTAGAAAAAATCCTTCTGTTTTATCTACCCACCGTATTTTTTTACTTTTTTTATTAAAAAATAAATAGTCATAAGTTGTTGAAATTCAATGTGTTATGGTTTTAAAAGGAAAATATTTCTTTTGTCAACTAATCGGATAGTTGTGAAAACTAATCAATTAGTTGTATCTTCGTTTTATCAAAAGAAAATAACTATGCAAAAATTAGCAAAAAGAGAAGAGCAAATTATGCAAGCCCTTTGGGAACTAAAAAAAGGCTTTGTAAAAGAAATAATCGAAATCCTTCCTGAGCCCAAACCTCATTATAACACCGTATCTACAATGGTGAGAATTTTAGAGGACAAAGGATTTATTGGGCATGTTGCATTCGGTAAAACCCATCAATATTTTCCTAAAATCTCAAGAGAGGAATATCAAAAAACAGCAGTAGGAGATGTGTTAGGGAAATACTTCGATAATTCCTATTCCAAAATGGTAGCCTATTTTGCAGAAGAGGAAAACATAAGTGAGCAAGAATTAGAAGATATTTTAAAAATGATCAAAAACAATAAAAAATCATGATACCATATATTCTCCACGTATCTATATTGTTAGCAGGTTGCTATGCTTTTTATTGGTTGTTACTTCGTCAAGAGACTTTTTTCCAATTGAATAGAAGTGTTTTGCTAGCATGTTTGTTAATTCCATTAATACTTCCACTCATTTCGATACCAGCTTCTTGGTCGTTAGGTTTTTTCCAAAATCAAAACAATTCGATTGAGTATAAAAATTCTACAACTTATGTTGCTACGAATGAAGGAGTGGAAAATTCAAAGCTTAAAGAAAGTAGAACTAGAATTGAAACCCCAATGGTAGAATCTCAAAACCTTGATGATTCGAGTAACTCGATGATGGAATCAGAAGTAGCACCTGTAGCTTCTAGAATGTCTGTAAATGAAGTTTTGACCTATCTTTATTTTTCAGGAGTTATTATTTTTTCGCTTGCATTTTTTATTCAATTGATTTTGATTTTAGCAAAAATAACTTCGTTGCAATCCATCAAGGATGGAAAATATCGAATAGTCGAATTGGTCAAAGATGAGGCGCCATATTCTTTTTGGAATGTGATCTTTATCAATCCTACCAAGTACGATCCAGATACTTATGAACAAATTTTAGCTCATGAAAAAATCCATATTGACCAGACTCATTTCCTCGATAAACTTTTAGTGGAAATCATATTAATTGCTTTTTGGTTTAATCCATTTGTTTGGTTATTTCGAAAAGCTATCACCAACAACTTAGAATTTTTGACGGATCAAAGTATGCTTACACAAGGTTTTCCCAAACAAACCTATCAGTTGAGTTTACTCAAAGTATCTGTTCCTCAACACCCTTTGAATTTAACTATCAATTATAATCAATCATTTTTAAAAAATAGAATAGCTATGATGAATATGAAAAAATCTTCGGCTCGATCCATTTGGAAATATTTATTTATTATTCCATTATTAGGATTTTCTGTGATGAGTCTTAATGCCGTTAAGATCACACCAAATGAACTAGACTTTGAAACTGAGAAGCCAGAAACTGACTTAATCGAAACCAATGAAACCCTTGCTACCAATGAGATTGAAGAAGAAAAAGAGAATTCTGTGGGATTAAATAACAATACATCTACAAATAAAGAAAAAACTATTGAAGATCAATTAAAAAAGGAATTGATTAAGAATTTAACGGAAGACGATTTATGGAAAAAGGGAAATCATATTTTTAAATTATATCCCGATAAAATAGTTTATGATGGAGTAAAAATGAATCGAAAACTAACCAAAAAATATAAAGCTATTTTTCAAAAATATGGAATCACTTCTGGTGAAAATAGATTTATGATGCTTGCACCTATCGTAGTGATGAGTGGTAGTTTTGTAACTGATGAAGCTAATTTTGATAACGGAAGTCATATTGATATTTTTAATGAAAATCAAGATTTGACAGAGGAAGGAGAAATTACCAATAGATCCTACTCTTCTCATCCACCAGCTAGTTCTATTACTGAAAATAATTCACAGACAAATTCCATTAGTCGTAATTATGGAGAATCTATTGCAAGCGGATATGCTGAAGCGAATGCGAATAAGCATGCACAAGGCAATGCGCAAAGGAATGCACAAGGCTATGCAAGACAATACAATCAATCCTCAGCGGGTGGCACTCATGTTGAAACCATTAATGGAAAAACATACCTAAGTGGACAGGCTGGAAGTGTTCATAATATTAATGGAAACACTATTGTAATCCCCGAAGATGGTGAAGGGAAGACCTACGTTGTTGAAGAAAATGATCGTTTTTATGCTTTGATTCCAGAGGGGACTTATTCCAGAGAAACGAAAAAAAGAGGTCGAGTTTTATTTGATGACGGGCCACAATGGACAGAGAATCCTGCTACTTTTATTGGAAATATGAAAAGTACCAATCATTGGAAATTACCTGATTTTTACAAAAAAGTACAACAAGAATTAATTAAGGATGAGATAGTAGATGCTGGAGAAAAGATTAAAATATCTTTTGAGAGAAGGTATGTGGATGTCAATGGTTGGCATCTAACTGGTGGGCATGATCAAAAATATTTTGACCTCGCAAGGCAATATAATATTTCAGCAATGGAAGGTTGGAGTATGGAAATCGATAAGGATCATGTTGTTATTATTTCAAGAATTGATGATTTACACCAGTTGCGATTGGATATTTTAAAAGCCCTTCAAGATGATGATTTAATTAAAAATAAAAAGGCAGAAGTCGAACTTAAAATCACGGGTACTAGAATTATTCTAAATGGAAAAGATATTCCACAGGCTCGTTTCAATTTTTATCGTGATCTTATTCATCATTATCAAATTACACCAGGACCAGGGAAAGAAATTATCATTAATGGAAAAAAGAAAGGTTCTCTTTTCAGTTCGAAAAAAAGCGATATGTCGATAAGTGTCGGATATAGATATGATGGTTCTATGTTGGGATCGATGATGATGGGGAATTAGTTTTAATTGGTTTGAAGTTGTTTGAGGTTGTTTAAAATTGTTGTGAACTATCTCAAACAACCTCAAACCAATTAAAACTATTTTACTTCTTTTTCAAAACCAATTGTGTGGATTGGTATTTTGCAATTTGGTTATACATTTCCCGTAAGTTGCCGTATTCTGTAGGCAGGATCAAAGGATTGGAAATATTAAATTCACTCGAAAGTTGTAGGAGTGTATTTGAAGTTTTATTGAATAAAAAACTATAAACACATTTTTCTTCTTCCATTGTAATTCTCACACTTTCAGGTTCTTCAGCCAACTCATAACCTTCAGGAATAGCAAGGTTAAAAACAAATTTTTCGGAAGAAGGCAAAAGAAAATCAATAGGTAAATATCGATTCGGTTTGATAAATGGACTTTTAAGAAAATGCTTTTTTAAGAAAGGTTCTAGGTAAATATAATTGGCATCCAAGCCTTCGTCCATTGGCTTTGTAAAATAACAAGTTACTGAAAATGGTTTATCTAGCTCCTCCGTATTATTTACGGAAAAACTATCTAAGGAGATTTCATCATTAGAATCTTCAAAGAGATACTTTGTTACAAAACTATTTTTTCCGCCTTCTTTATGATAAGCTTCTCGCATTTCTTCTGCCTCATTTTTAAAAAAAACAAAAGACGTTTTGTATTGTAAATCCTCTTCTAAAAAACTAAGTTCACTTACTACGATGGTCTTATTTTTTTTAGGAAGCGGAATTTTTACCCACCGTGGATTCTTTTTACTTAGCAAATAAGCATTCGGATTTAAATCTACTTTTGACAATTGATTGTATGGTCGAAATGGATTAATGGCATTCATTAATATATCTTTATCTCCAATCTTAACTTGTGCTATTACATGATTGAATTGAGGATATAAGGGGTAAACTTTAGTAATCAGACCATGCCCTTTTGTACTAATTATCAACGGATTAGCATCAAGTCCAGCATTTTGTAAAAGTCTTACTACACATAAATTTATTTCACAACTACTTCCTGTTTTTCTATCTATTATTTCTGAAAAATTCTGGTCTGGAAACAATCTATATTTACCATCCCAAGTAATTCTATTCTGCACAAAGGAATAGATTTTTTTTACTTTATCAAGGTCAGAATCATTTTCAGAAATGATTTCACTTAATATTTTTTTTGCTTTTTTTCTTTGCCCCAACTGCCCTAAAACTCCAACATATTCTTTTTGATTTAAAATATCCTTAGCGAGTTGTTCCCATGTTGACATTAAATTTACCATTTGGGGAGGACCTCCTGGTGCTTTGGAATATCTAGTGTAGGAAGCCAATTGAAATCGAATGGACTCTTTATAATCTTCAGGGTTTGGGCAAAAATCTTCATCCTTAAGAGGTGGCAGATTTTTTAGTGACCATGAATTTCTACTTTCATCGCCATATTTATTTAACAACCGCCTACCATTATAAACGATTCTATAATCAAGTCCTTCACTAATCAAGACATTCAAATGACTGTTAAGTGTAGGTAGTTCGTTTTGGAAATTCCACTCTTCCAAACTTACAGCATCTTTGGAAACTTTTGTGTAGACATACTCAATAATAGAACCTGGTTTTACATTGGGAAATGTAAAACGTTTGCTCTTCCAGTTTTCATTAATATCCACATTAAAAAAATCACCTTTGGAAACTTTGGTTTTTTCGATCTTTCCAGCATCATCTATATTTAGCGTTTGAGCTTTGATTCTAGCAATCCGTTCTGATCTCTTTTTTGCAAAAAATGGAATTTCAATATTGGCTTCATCCAAACCATTTTTATTTAAAATCTTGATTCGAGTATGCCGAGTAATTTCAACATTAACACCTTCAAAATTAATGACTCCATAGTCAAAAAGGATGATGGCGTTAGCATCAGGATCTAAGTCAGATTCTTGAATGGTCTTTTCTTCTTTGGAGAGTTTCCCATATTTGACTGGTTTTTTTTGGGAAAAAATTAAAATAGGAAGAAGTAAGAGGAGGATGGAAAAATGTAGTTTTAGAATTTTCATAAAGCGTTTTTGTTAATCACTTAATTTAATTTGAGGGCAAAAGAGTTAATTCTGAATGATAAATTTTGAATTTTGAATGTGTCGAAAATCTTGAATTTACTACAATTTGAAATTTTCTATACAAAACTGTTTAGAATAAACTCTAATAAATTCAGTTTTTCTAAATTTTTATTTTTCAACGCAAAGGCGGAGGGGCGCAGAGCATTTTTCTTCGAAAAATTTAAAACTCAGCGACTCTCCGCCTCTGCGTTGAAAAATTTATTGGCGAAGCTAAGAACCTGCAACTTATACTAATTAGGTGCTAGGTAATTAAAATTTAATAAAACTATTTACCAAAAAAAAGACTATCAAATATATCCAAAGTATATCTAAATAATGCCAATATGTAGTTAATAATTTTAGTTTGAGTCGTTTTTCAGGATCAGAGAAATAAACTAAAACACTAACAGGTTCTTTCATTCTTTTTTTTGCGGTATAATAAAATAATGCTAAAAAAGGAAGCCCTGCAAGTAGATGAGCAAAGTGCAATGCCGAAATCAAATACAAATAAGAAGAAAGATTTGATGCTAAAAATTCAGAGTCCAGTTGACTACTCAAATCATTCCATCCAATAAATTGCCCAATCATAAATAGGACTGTAAATGCAATAGTCACTTTTAAAGCTCTTTGGTAATCTTCTGTATCATCAGCTAAATACGCTTTGTTTGCCCAATTGATAGACCAGCTACTCGCCAGCAGTAGTATTGTATTTACAAAAAAGATAGGAGATAAACTGATCGGAGAAATTTCGGGAGATTGTACTCTCGTATAAACAAATGCAGCAGAAAATGCTAAAAATAATGCAGTAATACTAAACAGCATTAATGTCAAAGAAATATTATAAGGATGAAATCTCAATGAATGATATTCATTAGGATCATGTGTTTTTTTTTGAAGATTCGCCATGAGTAGTTAGGTGTTTTAATAAAAACGGTCTAGTTTATAGAATGTCTTTAATTCGACAACAATATAATAAATGAGATCTTTATTTGTTCAATTAGTTTTAAGAAATAGCGAAGCGTTTACGGTTCGCTATGCCTCATTTTGAATTTGTAGTTTAAAAAATTAATTTTGCTCGCATGAATATCGAAGAATTTAGAGAATACTGCTTGAATAAAAAAGGAGTGGAAGAAACATTTCCTTTTGATGAAAATACTTTAGTTTTTAAAGTGATGGGAAAGATGTTTGCATTGACAGGATTGAAGAGAGAAGAATTTCAAGTTAACTTAAAATGTGATCCTGATTATTCGATAGAATTGCGTGAAGAGTATGCCGACATTATTCCAGGTTTTCATATGAGTAAAAAACATTGGAATACCGTGTTTTTTGAAAATGGATTGGAGATGGCTTTTCTTTGCGAGTTGATTGACCATTCTTATGATCTAGTCGTAAAGAAATTGAAAAAGGCGGATCGGGAGTTTTTGAAAAATTTGTAATTCTTGACCTATTATGACTTTTTGAAGGAAAATAAATACTCCATTCACGTCCTAAGAATAATCATATAAGGTCATAAAAATTCTGCAGCATAAATACATCCTAAATTTTTTTTCCAACAAAACTAATTCTCATTACAAACATTATGAATGTACCTTCAAATTATAACAACGCATTTACAAAAGAAGTAGACTACTTAGTCGTAGGTCAAGGCTTGACAGGAACGCTACTTGCACATGCATTGTTGCAAAAAGGGAAAACCATTCATGTGCTTGACAATCATCATAAAAATTCATCGTCCAAAGTAGCAGCAGGAATTATCAATCCGGTAACGGGTAGGAGAGTTGTCAAAAGTTGGTTAGTGGATGATTTGATTCCATTTGCAAAAAGAACTTACCAGAATCTAGAAGAACAATTAGGAATAAAAATATTCTATGACCGAAATGTAATTCGTATCCTTTTTTCAATCAAAGATGAGAACAAATGGTTGGAAAAAACAGGAGACGAAACAGTAGCAAAATATGTTTTGGAAAATAAAGATATCGGTTGTTTTTCGGATAAAATAAATGAGGGTGAAGGAGTTGGTGAAATCCAATATTCAAGTCAAGTGGATATGCCTTTGTTGTTAGATACAACTAAAGATTTGTTATTAAAGAAAGGTATGATTTCTATAGAAAAGGTTGATTATCAGGAAGTTAAATTTGATGCTGATGCAGTTTTTTATAAAAATATTAAAGCAAAGAAAATCATTTTCTGTGAAGGTCAGCAAGGTCGTAATAATCCTTGGTTTGGAAAATTACCATTTGAAGTAGCGAAAGGAGAAGTATTGTTAGTGAAAATTCCAGATGCGAATTTTGATAAAATATTAAAACATAAATTGTTTGTTGTTCCCCTCCAAAATGACTTGTATTGGGTAGGTTCTACTTATGATTGGGATAGCCCCAATGACTTGCCTACAGAAGAAGCAAAGCAACTTTTAATTCATAAATTGAAAAAGGTACTTACCATTCCATTTGAGGTGATGGATCATCAAGCAGCAATTCGTCCTACTACTTTTGACCGACGACCGATGATTGGTTTGCATCATGAAAATGTATTGTTAGGAATTGTAAATGGAATGGGAACGAAAGGCGCATCGTTGGCTCCATATTTTGTAAATCAATTTGTAGAATTCTTGTTAGAAAATGGTGACTTGAATAAGGAAGCTGATATTCAAAGGTTTGTTGAAGTTTGATAGATACACGTTCAGAGGTCTCCCAATATATTTTATTTTTCACTACCTTTTAATTGTTCAATCAACCATTCTTTATCCGTTAAAATTGTTTCTTCTATTACATCTTTTTCAAAAACCTGAACGGATTCAAGATCTGATTTATTCATAGCTAGTAGTCGTTTGGTATATCTGATTAAGTTTCTATAATTTTTTCGATGATAACCCAATCCAGGTTTCCTTCTCAAATAAGAGTTAAATGCATCCAAATGGCTATACAATAAATCAAACTCATCCAACTCATAATAGATTTTTAACAACAAAGTCCTAGCGCCCAAATTCAATAATAAATCATGATAATTTGATCTTTGTAACAATGAAATTGCGGTGTCAAAATCTTTTCTTGAATATGCGATTTTTGCTTGACTAAAACTATACATTCTTTCTCGGAATCGCCTTTCTAATTTATCCGTCCATTTCTCAATAAATTTTTCTGCCCAGTCCGTTTGATTAATTTGCAGCGCAACTGCAATGATATTATGATAAGTGAATCTAGTCAGAATACCATTTTCAAGAAGGTATTCTTTTTCTAAACCTTCACGATAAAAATCCATGATGTCTTTAAAATAATTTCGATGTCCATCATTCACTCTTCGAATTCCATAATTAATAGCCATGAGGTAAAGATCTTGAATTTCTTTTTTCCCAAAAAGATGACCGTTAATTAAAAGTTCTTTTTTAAATAATTGAAACCAAGATTCATCAGTTGCATTTTGCAACATTCTATAACAATAGAAATACATACTTATAGCAGGAGTTTCGAGCAAGCCTTTTATTTTTAAATAATCAAAAACCTCTTCTAAAAAACCTGCATCAAACCCCCAATTATAAATTCGATCATGTGCCATCAGCAAACAGCTTTGTCTTAACTTCATACTTAAAAAAGCTAAATCGAGCGTATCAATTACTTGTTGAAAGTTGGCTGATTTATCTGGTTTTTTTCTATAACTAATTCTATAATTTTCTAATTCGGATTGATATTGTTGGAAAAAAAACTCTGCATTTCGAAGTGGTTGTTTTTTGAGTTGGTTAAAAGTGTCTTTGAGTAAGGCTTCATGTAATTTTTCTTCCTCTCTTAATCTAAACCATGAAGCCGTACTTAATTTGATTTTTATTTTATCCTGCACAACATCTTCAACGGCTATAAATTGTTCAAAAAGCCGTTGTAGATAACTCATCAATAACCTGAGTTTTTGTTCCGTAAATTTTTTATTTGGAAAAATAGCATTCCATAATTCTTCTTTTTCTATTTCCTCTTCTTTCGAAATTGATTTTTCAATCAAAGTATACAACTGATAAAGGTCGTCCCTCTGATTAAAATAAGGAGACCTTAAAAATTTTTCAAACCCATTCCTTTTAGCCGCAGAAAGGCTTTTAATGCTCAACCAAATACGAGTTTTTAACATAAATTAATATTTTATCAGTCAATAAAAACTCAACAAAACTATCTAATTTATAACTAAATAGACATCAATTGTCATTAAAAATGTTCTACAAGTAGAAAAATATGTTTTTGCTACCATTGCATTTTATCCTCATCTTTGTTTTAACAAAAGAAATTTAGACCAGTTTTAATTTCAAAAGCAATTGCAAAAACGATATTTTCAAAGCCGTAAACCTTTATACATTTTATTTTCGAACACTAATCCAATAGGATTTATCAACTATTAATACCATGAAGATTTTTAAAACTATACCACTTATACTTCTCTTATCTTTTATAGGTTTACATCAAAACCAAATCAATGCCCAAAACCTTGGATGCGATCCTGACGAAGTAGGACCAACTATGATTTGTAATGCATTGGTTAGTGTTTATGCAGCTGCCAATCAAGAAGTTATCATTACTGCTACAGATCCTTTAATAGGAGCAAATGATAATTGTACCTCAGAGGATGATATGGAATATTTTATTACTTTCGATGCAACGGGAGGTGTACTTCCTACTACTACTTTTCTTACATTACCTACTGGATCAGAGGGGGTTTTTGAGGTTGCAGTTTGGGGAGTGGATTCTACTGGTAACACAGGATTATGTTGGGGAAATGTAAATATCGTTCAAAATTCAAGTGCATGTGATCCAGACAATACACCTCCTTCTATTACCTGTGCTAGTTTTGTTAATGTGGCAGGCGGACCAGGTCAAGATATTATTGTTGAACCAGATATGGTACTTACAGGTTTTTCGTCAGACAGTTGTACAGCCCAATTAGATATCGAATATTTATTGACCCTCGATACTACTTTAACAAGCCTACCTACCAATGCTGAAGATTTTCTTACATTTCCTGCAGGTACAAATGATACCGTAGTGGTAGTAGTATGGGCAATAGATGAAGCTGGAAATTTTTCCAATTGCCAAGCTGTATTAAGTATTGAATCTGTAGCAGTAGGAAAAGGTCATGTTTATATTGATAGTAATTCGGATTGTATTTATGATGAAACTACTGAACAAGCGATGGGAGGTTTTACTATTCAATATTCTACCGATCAAGGTTTAACTTTTAATACCACAGAGACTGATTCTGATGGGTATTATTATTTTCTGCTTTGGGGAACTCAAACAGGTGATGAAATACTTGTAGAATTATTGCTTCCTAATGGAATCTCAAGTGGATGTCCTACATCATCGAGTTTTATTGTTGGCTCAGGATCTACCACTTCTTCTCAAAATTTTTCCATCAACTTATCTAATGATTGCGACTTGATGGTTACCGATATTTCTACCAGTATTTTACGAAGGTGCTTGCCAAGTATTTACTATGTAAATTATTGCAACTTGTCAGCCTACGATATTTCGGGAGTAGAACTTGTTGTAAACCTGACTGATGAAATGACTATAAATGGAACAGGTGAACCCTTTACAAATTTAGGAAATAACGATTTGTTATTTAGTTTAGGAACTGTTCCAACTGGATTTTGTGGCCAAATTCCTATTCATGTGACACTAGATTGTATTGTGCCTTTAGGAGCTACAGTTTGTGTGGATGCAACGATTTCTCCATATGATTGTGGAAATAACCTGTGGGCAGGTTCGACACTTTTAGTTGAAGGAGAATGTGACGACCAGAATGGATTAGTGGAGTTTACCATTACGAATACGGGGCTAGGTGCAATGCCTGCTGCGGAAAATTTCCAAGTTGTTGAGGATGTAGTGATGTATATGAATAGTTCGGTACAGTTACAACCCAATGAATCGGAGACATTTACTGTAGCAGCAAATGGATCAACTTGGAGAGTGGAAATTCCACAAGAAGCAGGACACCCTAGTTTAAGTATTGCGTCCAAAACAATTGAAGGCTGTGGAGGATATGGAAGTATGGGATTTGTTAATTTATTTCCTACTCCTGATGTAGATCCATTCTTTTCGATGGACTGTTCGGAGGTTGTTGGTGCTTATGATCCAAATGATAAAAAGGCAGTTCCAGTAGGAGTATCTGAGGAGCACTTTATTGAAGCGAATACTTCTATTGAATATAAAATTCGATTTCAAAATACAGGAACAGATACGGCCTTTACCGTCAGAATTGAAGATCGAATAAGTGATGACTTAGATTTTTCATCTATTCAACCAGGGGCATCGAGCCATCCTTATCGAATAGAAATTCAAGAAGAAGGTTTATTGATTTTCCATTTTGAAAATATAATGTTACCAGATAGTTTTGTGAATGAACCTGCTTCAAATGGTTTTGTTCAGTTTCGAATCAATCAACTTCCTGATAATGCGATAGGAACAGTGATTGAAAATACAGCTGAAATTTATTTTGATTTTAATGAGGCTGTGGTTACCAATACCGTTACACATACTATCGGTAGTAATTTTGTAACAACGGGTACGAATAAAATTTTAGTTCCAAATCTGGAAATTACCGCAGTACCTAATCCTTTTTCTACAGAAACTTTATTTTCTCTAAATGGAATAGAAATCCAAGATGGACAGTTTGAATTATTTGATCTTACAGGTCGATTAATTAAAAATGAAAAGCTCTCAGGTAACCAATATCAATTAAAAAGAAATGGAATTCCAAGTGGTACTTACTTATTCCGTTTTGTTGATGAGAAAGGAGTTTTGGCAAATGGGAAAATTGTTATTCAATAAGGATTTAATTGGTTTGGAATGGTTTGAAGTCGTTCAGAACCATCTCAAACAACATCAAACTATTCTAACCCATATCAAACCATTTTAAAAAAGAGATATAGAGTTATTCAATATAAAATACCAGTAATTTAATTTTTAAAGAGAAGTTACCTATTGTAAAAATAAGTAGCTTCTTTTTTTTAGAAAAAAATCCTTACGTTTGGTTTTCGAAACAATTGAAAACTTTCTATGAAGACCATTCCAAAAAAGATACTCAACAAAATTCTGAACTTTCGAATTGGTTCTATCCAAGATGCGATTGAATATTTTCAAGACAACAAAGATCTTTTTCTACCTGATAGTCAAACGAAAATTGAAGAGATCATTAACAAGGATAGAGATAAATCTGATCGAGAATTATTGTTTGAAATTTTAAATCATGATTATTTACGACCTGCCTTTTTAATTCAGGATGGCAATTTTAAAGCTCCTGAGGATCATCCTTGGACTCCTTTATTAAATATGTATCGTGAGAATTTAGAGCGAGCAGTTCACTCTGTAGGGATTTTTGAAATAGTTAGAAATAAGAAAAAATATCCTTCAGGAACTGGTTGGATTTTATCTGAGGATTTGGTGGTGACCAACAAACATGTAACTGAAGTCTTTTGTGAACAGGTAGGAAATAAGTTTCGAATAAAAAAAGGTTTTGAAAAAATTACGATAGATTTTAATGAGGAGTTTGAACGAATTCATGATTTCGAATTTAAAGTTTTAGATGTTGTTCATGTAGAAAGAGACGAGACGAGTTTGTATAATCACACTCCTGATATTGCAATTTTAAGAGTAGAAAAAGTTAATGCAAAGGGAGAAAAATTGCCACCACCTTTGGAATTATATGACAAGCCACTCAAGGTCAATCAGCCGATTGCTATTATTGGTTTTCCAAGTGCAGACTATAAATTACCCATCAAGCGGAAACGTATTTTTAATAATATTTATGATGTCAAAAGATTACAACCTGGCTTGATTAAAAAAATTAAGATGTTGTATGATTTTGATTTTCAACATGATTGTGCAACGCTTTCTGGAAATTCAGGTTCTCCTGTTTTAGATATTCAGTCTGGTAAGGTAGTAGGGACTCATTTTGCAGGATCACTTAATGTATTTGCAGGGTATGCTGTAAGAGTGGATGTTTTGAGAAAAATTTTGGGAAATATGCCTTAGTAACGGTCAAAAAATAAGTTCCCGATTTAGACGAGGATATTTTGTTCTCAGTTTTTATTTTAATGAGGGATAATTGTTAATACTTTGACTGAATTAAAATGAAAAATGAGGGCAAAAGATTCCGTCCAAATCGGGAAATTATTATTTGACCGTTACTTAGTGTTTGACGATCTAAGAAATGAAGGCAAATGCTACCAAAACTACGATCTCAAAATTTAAGTGGGAATAAAATTGAAAAGTCAACAAAATGATTTTTACGATTTATTATGTTTTTTTGTAATTATTAAGGATTGGCTTCACCAATGAATTTTTCAACGCGGAGCCGCTGAGTCGCTGAGAATTTTTCTTCGAAAAATTTTTAAGAACTCAGCGACTCAGCGGCTCAGTGTTGAAAAATTTACAAAATTCAGCTTTGCTGAATAATTACGTTTTTTTATAAAAATCCTGAAAGGGGAGATCACAAATTATTTGTTTTTAATTTTTGAAATGGTAGTCTTGGTTACATTTGCCTTCGGCGACCTACTTTTTCATTCGAAAAAAAGTAGGCAAAATTCTCGACGAAAAAAATGCTCTTCTTCCTGAAAATAGAATTGAATTTTTTTTTTGCGTAACATCAGTTATTGAATTATTTTTTATACACGGTACTCAGCAAAAAAAAAACGGATAAGCTTTTAAGACTTATCCGTTTTTTAAATCCACAAATAGATTGTGGAATGAAAAAGTAAAAACTAACCTCCAGCAGATTCTAATCCTCCACCTTCAACTCCTGTAGTACCACCTGCAACCAATGCAGCAATAATACAAAGAATAAATAGAGTGATAGCTAAGCCCCAAGTTAATTTCTCTACAAAATCAGTAGATTTTGCAGCTCCAAAAATTTGGTTAGAAGCTTGACCTCCAAAAGTAGCATCAACGCCGCCACCTTTTGGATTTTGAATCAAAACTACTCCCATCAACATGATACAAACAAGAGCAGTTAAAACAGTAATACCTGATAACATATTTTTGATATTTTTTTTTATTAAAAATTTATATAATTAAAAGACTTGCGATTATTTTTTCTTAAGCTTTTTAATTTTTTCCGCAAAGAAACTGCTTTTTTTAGGAAAAATCAAACTTAATCGTTTATACATCTGAATTGCCTTTTTACGACTTCCTTGTGAAGCAAGCAATTCTGCAAGTGTTTCAGAGAAAATATCCTCCCGTTCTTGGATACTTTGCCTAGCTACTTTTTTGACAATGGATTTATTCCTTTTCTTTTTCTTGCCTTTATCTTTTTTCTTTGCTTTAGTTTTGACTTCCTTTATAGGTTCTTTTTTGTCTTTCTTTTTCTTCTTCTTTTTGTCTTTCTTTTTCGATTCAGGCATCAATTCCGTTTCATTTTTAACTTCCTCAACCGTTTCTTCAATAATATTGGCGATTTCTTTTTCATCTTCAATATCCTTAATTACTCCAGTTGGTGGTTGAAATTGATTCAAGTAACTTTTAAAAGAAGTCTTAGGAGCAGGAGCTGAAGGATTTTGATCTTTAGCACCATCTTTATCTTTTTCAGGTGATTGTTTCATAGGTGTTATACTTTTATCAGAAGGGACTTCCTCTTCAGTTTGATTTCTTTGAAGAAGAGCATCCATTTCTCTATCGGTTTTATTGGTTATTTCAAATAATACTTCACGCCCATAAGTGGGGGCATCTTTTACAGGAGTCAAATCTATAAAAGGATTTTCTTCGACCTTAGATGATTCCAATTCATCTTCTATATTGGGAGAAACTTGAGTTTCTTCCTCACTAGTTGGAATTTCTTCATTGACTTTATCAGTAGATTCTGGGATTCTTCCCAGTAATTGGTCGATAACTGATTTACGTTTTTTTGGTTTCTCCATGTATGCTATCATTTCGGGTTCGTCGGAAATGTTATTAGCAATATCATCTTCTTCAATTTTTTTAGATTCAATAATTTCAGGAGTAGATTTCTCTTCGATATTTTCGAGGATATTTTCTTCAGCACTCGTAGAAATTATTTCTTCCACAATTGGGTCAATTGGTTCGTCAATTTCAGAAGATTCTGTAACATTTATTTTAGACGACTCATCTATGTTTACACGTTTAACTCTTTTTACAATCCTTTCATATGGGATGTAATCATTTTTAGTTTTGGTAGCAGATGGCATTTCAAGATTGTCCGCAGCCACTCCCGTTGTTGCTCCTGCTACTGAGCCTAATACTATTGGTGCAGTAGAAGGATCAGGTTCAATCGTGGTTTCTGAAATATCTTTTAACTCCAGGTAATCTTCATTTAAAATAAAATTATCAGAGCTATCAATTGCATATTTTTCATTATTGACTAATTGGTAGAGGTAATTTCTATCTACCGAATAAGTTGCGGCTAATTGTAAATCATTTTGGTATTCACTTGAGTTTTCAATTTGACTTTTAGTCACTAGAAGATACCGCAAATTTTGACAATATGGATATTGCACTACCAAACTCTTTAACTCTTGATAAGAGATCTGGTAAAGGTGCGATGGATTTTGGAGGTAATAAGTAAATCTCTCTGCTGTCATATCATACTTTTAGGCATCTCAAAAAGTTGATGGATTTGTAATGCTTAACTTTTTGAAATTAATGTTCTAAACTTCATCTCTGTTTCCTCTAGGAATCAAGTATGTTTTACTCAAAGATATGTAAAAAGTTACTATTTGCCTAGTGTTTTCGAGTGTAGAGGTGTTTAAGTGTATGGGGGTATATATAGACGAAATAATTGTGATTTTCTTAGCATTGATTCTAGTTTATCAAAAAGCTTCAAAATTATTTCGCCAACATATACCCCCATACACTTAAACACCTATACACTCGAATTTTACCAATTGTTAAATGCTTGATTAAAAACTTTCTCTATCATTTGGTCATTGATGTCATCCAAGAGATCATCTTGGACATCAATTAAATTGGCATCGCTAGCAAAATCTGAGAAGAAAGTGAAGTTTTGTTTCCATCCTTTTTCTTCATCTAAGTTATAGATATATTCAATCGCTACAGTAACTGATAATCTATTAAATGCTGTGACTTCTCCTGCTTGGGGAGCCTCAGAAGTAATTCTGTAATCAGAAACAACACCTTTAAATTCGATATCAGGATCGGTATCATTTGGTTTAAGATTTGATTCTGAACGGATTTTATCTTTTAGCGCTTCAGCTAGAGTTTGACCTAAAGTAGGTATGGCATTACTGGCTCTTACATCAAATCGCTCTACATAATAAGTACTTACCTCAGGCGGAATACTTGTTCCTTGAAATGAATAAAAAAAGCAACTGGAAAATGCTACACTACAAAAAAGAAGAATAATTAAATATTTGAAACTCATTTCTCTTGATTTTATCTGCTTTTAGATATAAGATTTACTGTCATTGGATAAAAACGAAAAAAGCTTAAACCCCGTTGTTAAAATTTTAGTTAAAATAAGGCAAAAAAAAACTGATAGCATGTTAAATACTATCAGTTTTTTCTTAAAAATATTAATTAACTCTTTTAAGGAATGCGAAATAAATAGATTCAGAATTTTCGGTCGTTTATTTTGTTCTTAGTTTTTGCTTTGAAAGCATGAGTTTATCTAGATAAATGATTGATTTCAAAGTGGAAAATAAGGGCAAAAGAAACAGCGAAAACTCTGAATCTATTTATTTCGCATTCCTAAGCATGTAATCTTGCTTGACGAGCCAATAAGACTTCTTCTGTCTCTTCTCGATCAGGATCGGGTACACAACAGTCTACAGGGCAAACAGCAGCACATTGAGGTTCTTCATGAAAACCTTTGCATTCTGTACATTTATCAGGTACGATAAAATAAAAATCCTCTTCAACAGGACCATTTGCAGCATCTGCGTCTACTGCTACATCTCCTTCTAGTGTATATTGGCCTTTGACAGTCGTTCCTTCTGCAACAGTCCACTCTACACCGCCTTCGTAAATCGCGTTATTTGGGCATTCAGGCTCACATGCTCCACAGTTTATACATTCGTCAGTTATAAAAATTGCCATTTTTTAATCTATTATTGTGTTAATTTTAAATAGTCTTCTTTTAAAACGGCAAAAATATTAGAAAGTTTATTCAATTACAAGTACATCGTTAAATGAATAATAAGTTTTATATACAATTGACGGAAGAATTTAGCTATTCTGAGTGCCTACGATTCCTCCAAAGGTCTGATTTGGAGTGTTTATTTCATGTAGAAAATGAGAAAATCTACTTTCCATTAGAAGTATCTGAAACGATTTTTTTGATTCAAATCTCTTTAAAAGGACAACGACTTTGGATTGAAATACTTCAGGGTACGTTGACTGCTTTTTCCAAAAAAGAAATTAAAACTTATGTTTTAGAATGGTTAGATATCAAAAGAGATTTAACTGATTTTTATAAAATGGCAAAGAAAGATGCCTTGCTTAAACCTATTGTAAAAAAAAATAAAGGATTGCATCTAATTGGAATTCCTAATTTTTTGGAAGCGATCAGTTGGGCGATAATTGGTCAACAAATCAATTTAACTTTTGCTTATACTTTAAAAAAACGTCTAGTTGAAAATTATGGAGAAGTGATTCCTTTTCAAGGGAAAGTATTTTATCTATTTCCAAAAGCAAGCGTAATTGCAGAACTTACGGAGGACGATTTACGACCGATGCAATTTAGTCGAAGTAAAATTAAATATTTGACAGGAGTAGCTAAGGCTATTGTTGATGGAGAAATTTCAAAAACTCAATTATCAAAAATGTCTTATGAAGAGGCAAAAAATAAGTTGATCGAATTAAAAGGAATTGGGAATTGGTCGGCAGATTATGTATTGATGAAATCATTGCGATTTCCAGATGCGTTTCCGATTTCAGATGTTGGTTTGCATAATGCAATAAAATTTCAATTGGGGCAAAAAGAAAAACCTTCGATAGAGGAGATTGAAAAAATGGCTGTTAAATGGAAAGGTTGGAAGAGTTATGTTACATTTTATTTTTGGCATTCATTGTTGAAATCTTAGGACGAAATTTGAATGAGGCTGTAAACGTACTCCGAAGCTCCAGTTTCGGAGAAACTATCAAATTTTTCTCCGAAGCTGGAGCTTCGGAGTACGTTTACAGTCTCATTCAAATTTACTCTTTAAGAAATCCCATAAAATCATCTCTACATTCGTTCAGTTTATTAGAAGATAAGTAATCTATTTTTCCATATTTATTCATCAAAAAATAATAAGGGAGAGAAGAGATTTTTAATTCATCGTTGGCTTGTTTTAGATCCAAACCGTATACATTTTTTCCAACAATATTATGACGAGATAATGATTTTCTCCAAATATCTTCCCGCTTATCAATATTGACATTTAGAAAAACAACCCCTTGACTTTCCATTTCTTTTCTAAAGGCAGCACTTTCATTAAAACTCTTGATACAAGGCGCACACCAACTTGCCCAAAAACTAACATAAACTACTTTTCCTGAATATTCATTTAACCAAAGTTCCTGTTCATTTAAATCCAACACTTTCATATTGGGCGCATTTTTTTGAGATAAAAATTCAGAATCTTTTCCAAAAATATTATCCAATGATTCATTGAATTCAGGGAATGGATTTTCTCTTTTAAAAGCTTTGATATTTTCCATAGCCAAATTAGGATTACTGGCTTTACGATAATTATCCAACATTAATTTGGCTAACATAAAATAACGAGGTTTACCTCTAAGATTAACCCGAATAAATGTGTGATATGCCTCTGCAATTTTAGTCTCAACGGGAGTTTGTAAATGCAAATAATGAATAAATGCATTGAGCATATTTCTATAGGAAGGATAAGGAATCGCACTATCGTTATTAATATCAGCACTTTGCATAAGTGCATATCGTACCCAATATCTTTTTAAATCATTGACTGAGAATCGGTCTTTGTTAAATAAAAAATATGCAATTTTATTGGTTTCGTATCTCCAGTTAATTTCATTTTCTATAAATCTATAAAAGTCAATACTAAGTGAATTTGAATTTTGTAGATAGGTAAGTGCATTCATTCGATTTTGATCTACGATTTTAAAATAGTCATACATCGAATAACTCATAGCCATTCTCATAGTTTCGGGAGTGACTTGAGTTTTGAGGCCACCCATTTCATAGGTTTCCCATTTTTCAATATCCCATTGGAATGAACGAGAAAAAGAATTGTAAAAACTATTATTAAAAATATCGTTTCCTTTTAATCGCAAAGTATTGGAAGGAGCATTGGCATCATATTCAAATTCAATTCTGCTGTTTTTTGGAGAAGCATACAATCTTAAAAGTTTATCACCAGTTTTGATACGTACGATTTGCGAATGCTTAATTGGAAGTACGATTGAAAATTCGTTTTGATCATTAATGCGAGCCAGATAAATGATGTCCTCCTGAATGAGATCACTAGTTTGTAAAATGAATTCAACACTTTCAGTTGTTTGATTTTGGACTTTGCCGATAAAGGTAACTTCAGATGCTTGTAGATGGAAAGCAAGAAATGCGATTAAGGAAGTGAAAAGAAATTTCATCTTGTTTGAGTTGTTTTATGTTTTTCTGATAAAATTAAAACAGGAATTTGGCAATATTACCAAATTCCTGTTTTAATTTTTAAAATATTTTCAATTCTATTTTTAGGGAAAGTATTGAGATCGTGAGTAATGGGTATTGAGAATGGTTCAAAATCCCGATACTCAATACCAATTTCATTAGAGGACTAGATTATCGGTGATTATCAAATTTGTACACTTTTCGGGCGGCTTCTCTTTATGGCTAGGGTACGGCGTGGCTTTTTAAATCTGCCCTCCCTCACCTTAATCCTAAGGAAACCTGTCCTCAAAGGGTGTAAAAACAAATAATCATTTTGTCAAAAAAAAATACATACGATACTTATAACTCGCGTTACGCGTGAACGATTTATCGTGTTCATTTTTTCTAGATAAAAAACGAACCAAAAAATCACGACTTTATATAAAATTGATACATTTCTAAATTTCTTTTTTCTTGCTTTCGCAGCTAAACTTGTAACTTAAGAAAGACTAAAGCTCGTTCCTCGCCAAGTCTTTCTAATGTTACTTCAAACAAAGCTGCTATCACTAAATCCTCCCGCAAAAAAGAAATTAAGAACTCTATCAATTATATATAAGGTCGACTAAAACCACAACATTCCTTTTCCATTGAAGGATAAGGTTAGCTGTTTTCTCCGGCCTTATTTTGTAAGTCGTACAAGTTCTTAATTTGATTTTTGAGAGAGGGAAGAGAGTTAGCAGCCCCTGTTTGAAATCGACTTAGAAAATCTTCACGACGAAGGAGTGAATAGATTTTCTTGATCGATTGAGTTTGGGCTGCATGGCTAAAATCAAATTTTAGAACTGTTGACTTTCAAAATACAGTCGTGATTTTTTGGTTCGTTTTTTATCTAGAAAAAATGAACACGATAAATCGTTTATGCGTAACATCAGTTATAATATTATTTCCAATAATAACCTATTTCATAATCGTAACATCACCTGACACTTGTCCACTATCAAATTCATGTGTAAATTCTACTACATAAATATATACACCTGCTTGAACTTCTTTTCCTTTCATTGTGCCGTCCCAACCACTTTCCATACTTGGATCACTTGTTTCAAAAACTAATGCACCCCAACGATTGAATATTTTTAAATTATAATCATAAAAGTCACAAGGTGAAACGGTATTGAATTTATCGTTCCAGCCATTGTTGTCAGGTGAAAAAGCATTTGGATAAATAACAGGACATTCACATAATCGAGTTTCTACTTCAATAGACTCTGTGACAAATCCGCATCGATTGCTCCAAGTAATTCCATAGTAACCTGCTTCTTCGATTTGGTATGTAGGCTCATTGCTACCATCTTGCCATAGGTAACTTGTAGTGTTAGAATTTGTAGCATCGATTTCTAAAGTGGCATCAATACAGATCGTTGTATCATTTCCAATAAAAATAGGATTTGGAGCAGTCATTTCTTCAATGATAATTTCATCTGAAACAGTTCCACATTGATTTTCAAGAGAGACGGAGTAAATACCCGCTTCGGAAATAGTTTGCTCAGGAAGATTAGAATTGTTTTGCCATAAATAAGTTGTAAAGTCATCATAATAAGCATCCAAAGTTAATGCGGTCCCTTCACATATTATGGTATCTAATCCTAAATCCACACTAGGTAAATCTGTCATTTCGATATTGATTTCATCTTGACTCGTACATCCATCTGTAGAAATTGTAAGTTGGTAAGTTCCTGCATTTGTAATGTTATAAGTTGGATTATTAGAACCATCTTGCCATGTGTATGTACTGTTATTTCCAGTAGTCATATCAAGAACATAAGTGTCTCCTGAACAAACTAAAGTATCTACACCTAAACTAAAAACTGGCAATGGGAGGATATCTACAAAGATTTGATCTGTAGCGGTGCAACCCGTTGATCCTGTGACAGTTAGCGTATAATTCCCTTCTTGATTTACTTGTAGAATAGAGTCTGTAACATTATTATTCCAAAGGTAATTTACTGCACCTGCAGTAGTACCATCAATTGTAATATTAGGTTCGTCTTCACAAAAAGAAAGGTCATTTCCTAGGTTGACTATTGGATCAACATGAGTAATCTCTATCGAATCACGATTAGCACATCCATCCACTTCAAGTTCCACCCAATACATTCCTTCATCGTTGGCTTGGAGTGTTGGATTTTGACTACCATCTGACCAGAGGTAAGTAGCTGTTGGTGAAGTTGACGTGGCATCTAATGTATTTTGATTATAAGAACAAGTTGCTAAATCTTCGCCCAAATCCAAAGCAGGAGCTAGGACAGTAACCTTATGAGAAATAGTATCTGCATTACATTGTGTATATATAACCAAATCCACTTCATAAATTCCTGATTCTGAAAAAGAATGTGTTGGATTAAAATCAGTAGATGAATTATTACTACCAGTACTTGGATCATCAAAATTCCATTCCAAAGAATCAAAGGTAACCTCATCTGTAATTAATGTAAAATCAGTAGGTTGGTTTGGGCAAGTACCTACAAATGAAAAATCTACACTTTCAAAAAAAGACTGATTAAAAGAAGGTAATCCTAGCCAAGCTATTTGACCACCTAAGTATATTCCTTCATCTACATAATTACATCCAGTTCCTATTACATTAGGATTACGAATGACTCCTAAATATTCAGAATCTCTTTTAGAAACATACATATTGCCATCTGGCCCCATTTGAATGGCTCCCCAACGGCCCGGGAAAGTAGCCAAAGTTACCCTTGTATCATTGATTAGAGCAGGATCATTACTGGCCAAATTATATTGATATAAAAACCCGCTATAGGATCTTTCAGAAACATAAAGGATGGATTCTAATGGTGCAAATTCAACTCCATAACAACCACTTCCTGTAAAACCTGTTAACTGAATTGGATTACTTAAGACCCCTGTTGCATTATCAAAATCAAAGACATCAACAACATTGATATCATACCAATGTGCTGCCGCAATTTTTTTCCCACTAGGCGAAGCTTTTAAATAACCAATAGAATTAAAAGTACTACTATCATTGATAAATGCTCCAATAGTCGTGATTACAGGATTGGTATTGACACCTGAAGGAGTAATAAGCCATGCTAAATAATTACTTGAATTCCATGCATGTCCCACTACCCAAATGTCTTCCCCATTAGCGTGAGCGACTGCTGTTATTTTTTCACATGCTGGAGTGACTAAAGTTGTGTTTTTAGTACTTGGGATAACACCGCCAAACCCAGCCCCCAAAGTCATATCTACTTCGGAAAAAGAAATACCTCCTTGCCCAGCTGTAAAGTCAACTGTGAAAACATAAAAAATATTATCATCTCCTGGTTTGGGAATAATTACACCTGATTGGGTACTCGATTTATCACCAAGAAGCCCAGCACCATTAGGCATAATTTCATGATTTCGGTTCCATACAAAAGAACCATCCGTATAGAATAATAAATTACCAAATTGGTCAGAAATACTAGCACAACCTTCATCGGTATCTAATGCGCCATCATCCAATGGAACAGGTGGGCATTCATTAAAATCGAGGCCAGCATTGTGACCAAAATACCAAATGTTAGCTTCTCTTTGTGCTGAAAGAATAGTGGCAAAAGCCAATATTAAAATAAAAACGGTGGGATACTTAAACATAGCCATAAATAGGTTTAGGATGTAAAAAATTTAGTTTTTTAATTCTTGACTTCAATAATTGCATAGGCAAAGACCAATGATTGAAACCAATCAAAAATGAAATTTTAGTAGGTGAAATGTTCGCGAGATTATGATAATAATAGAAGCAACAGTTCTAAGATTACCTTTTAGAATAAGGGAAAAAGTTAGTGTAGATAGGTATTTTAGTTAGTAGGTAAGATGCACTTGGTGAGTGCTCGTGCTGCCTTCGAGGATAGGTTTTTAAAGAATTTTTTACGTCCTCTTTTTTTGGCTAGGCAATTATAGGGAAAATTTTTAATATTTGAAAATAAAATCTTAGTCAAAATTCAAATGTCAATTAATATCATAGTTTTTTGATTTTTGATTTTCTATAAAATTTGTTCAAGATCCCTAAAATTTAAAATTATAAGTCAAGGAAGGCAAGATTGGAAATAATGAAACTTGTTTAGCTTGAAATGCTTGTGGAACTCCATTATCATTATTTATGATTTCAATATAAAGGAAAAAAGGATTGCGTCGATCATAGGCATTATAGACACTCAAAGTTAAATCAGATTTTCCCCAACGATGCCGAAAATTACAAACAATCCCCAAATCCATTCTATGAAAATTAGGCATTCTAAAACTGTTTCTTAATGAGTATTCTGGGATTACAAATTGAGGATCACCGCCACCAATATCTTGAATAAAAAACCGTCCAATGGGAATTGTGGTAGGCGCTCCAGATGTGAAAATCCAAGTTGCTGTAAAATTCCATCTTCGATTTAATTGATATAATCCAACTAGTGAAATATCATGTCGGGTATCATATCGAGGAGGAAATGGATCTCCATTTCTAATTTCATCAAATTCCAATTCACTCCATGAAAGGGTATAGCCTAACCAACCTGTCAATTTTCCATTCTTTTTTTCTAAATAAAATTCATTACCGTAACTCGTTCCTTTTCCAAAAACAAATTCACCACTTAAATTATCATTGATAAAGATTTGAGCACCATCTTTTAAGTCTACCACTTTGTTTGTCCATTTGTAGTATAACTCATTGGTTAATAGCCAGTTATCGTTGATAGACCAACTCACCCCACCAGCGATTTGGTTACTGCGCTGAGGCATTGCAACAATATCTGTAGGATACCAAATATCGGTAGGCAAGGATGCTCCAGAAGTAGAAACGAGGTGAACATATTGGGACATATTGGTATAACTTATCTTGACAGAGAGGTTTTTATTGATACTATATTTTGCTGAAAAACGAGGTTCAATTCCTCCAAAAAACTTTTCATTATAAAAACCTGATAATCGTAAGCCACCATTAAATTTCCATTTCTCATTGAGTTCAAAATCATCAGAAATATAGGCTGCAAATTCGTTTCCCGTAAAATTCTGACCTGAACTAAAATTAAAGGTTTCGGCATCATCAGCAAACTGTAATCTTCCAATTTCAAATTCATGACGTGTAAATTCAGCTCCAAAACGGATGTCGTGTTGATTATTAGGTTTGTAAAAAAAGTTTTGCTTGATAGAATAATCTTGAATGCCAGAGGTCAACGTAAAAGTCGCAATGTCTCCAAAGCGATTATCCAATTTATAGTTATAACTCGAAATTGTAAATGAAGTGTTAGAAAAAAGATTGGAATTGATAATACGATTCCATCGAAGTGTACTTGCGGTATTTCCCCAGTTAAAATTGATATCAATTACATCATCATTAAATTTAAAAAAATCACGCCCTAGATAACCACTCCAGTAGATTCTATTTTTATCATTAATCTGAATATTGAATTTAGCATTGAGATCATAAAAAAAATAATCGGGGATAGGATTAAAATCTTCTTTGTCTTCATTCCTTTTATTCAGTTGACGAGTGATGACATCTGCATAAGTACGTCTCCCTGAAATCATAAACGAACTTTTATCTTTTTTAATAGGACCTTCCAAGGTTAAACGCGAGGCGATGATTCCTACACCTCCTGCACCAGCAAATTCTTTTTTATTTCCTTCATTTAATTTTACATCAATAACTGAAGATAACCTGCCTCCATATTGTGCCGGAAATCCCCCTTTATATAATTTTACATCTTTGACTGCATCAGAGTTGAAGGTGCTAAAAAATCCAAATAAATGAGATGGATTGTAAATGACTGCTTCATCTAAAATAAATAAATTCTGATCGGGACTACCTCCTCGAACCACCACGCCAGAAGTTCCTTCTCCACCACTTTTGATACCAGGTTTAAGTTGAAGAGTTTTGATAATATCGACCTCTCCAAACAATGCAGGAAGTAATTTTGCTTCCTTCATAGATAAGCGTTCGACACTCATTTGAGTGGAGTTAACGATTTCTTTATTGGAACTTTCTGAAACTGTTACTTCTCTTAAAGTTTCTCCAGAAATCAATTCTATATTTATTTGTAGATCATTTGTTAAATCAATTTCTCTTTCGATGGAGCTGTATCCAATGAAGGAAAATATAATCTTAATTTTTTCTTGAGGAAGTTTTAAAGAATAGAAACCATATTCATTTGTCGCCGTTCCTATGTTCAGTTCGGGGGCAAAAATGCTAGCTCCAATCATCGTTTCTCCATTTTTGGCATCAGTAATAGTTCCACTTAGGGTGCTATTGTTTTGAGAAAAAATAGAATTTGCTGATAAGATAAATAGGAGAAGGAGTAGTTTTTGGAGATTCATATTTTTGCTAATGAAGTAAGATAAATTTCTTCGAAAAAATAATCACACTTTAAGTTAATATTTTGCTTTGTGAAAGTATAAAAAAATAACGTTTTGATCATTTTAGTATTCAAGAATGCCTTGCTCTTAACATTTCACAGAATAGAGGTTGAAAAAATAATCAGAGTCACTCGTTAATAATTCATCATTAAGAGTTAATCATTAAAAATCATACATTTGCATTTATTTTTTAATTGTAATTTTTATAAAGAATGAAACCGAAAAAAGTTAGTGAGTCCAAAACAGTCATGACTGAAATGATAATGCCCAATGATACTAATCCATTGGGGAATTTAATGGGAGGAAATTTGATGCGTTGGATGGATATAGCAGGGGGAATATGTGCAGGGAAGCATTGTGAAGCTCATGTGGTTACTGCCTCCGTAGATCATGTATCTTTTCAAAATCCAATATTTATGGGAGACATTATTACTATTGAGGCATCGGTAACACGAGCTTTTAATACCTCCGTAGAAATATATGTAGAAGTTTTTGCTGCTAATATCAAAGGACATGAAAATAGATTGAGTAATCATGCTTATTTCACTTTTGTAGCTTTAGATGATAAAAAGAAAAAACCTGTCAAAGTTCCTGCGGTAACTCCATTGACCAGAGATGAACAACAATTATTTGATAGTGCTAATCGTAGAAGAGAACTTCGCCTGATTCTTGGTGGACGAATGAAACCAGCAGATGCAAAAGAATTGAAATTGTTTTTCCAAGAGAGTTAATGATGGAGACGTTTGACGGTGAACGTTTTACGTTTGACGTTTTTTTAAATAATTCTGACATTCTATTTCAGGCACTAATGTACGTGAAACGTCTAACGTCCAACGTAAAACGTTTCTCAAAATCTTTGTTCGTCGATTTTTTTGGCCAAAAAAAGATATTCTTTTTAACTTCCATTCAATTATTTGATAAATCAAAAAATCATTTCTATGAAAAATTCACTTTTATTTCGAGTTCTAGGAGTTTTGGGAGTTTATATTGGATTGAAATATTATGGTGGTGATGTAGGAGCAAAAATTTTATATCCTGTAAATCTACTAGTTACGTTTTTACATGAGTTAGGACATGCTTTAGGAGCATTGATTACTGGCGGAAAAGTAACAAAATTAGTAGTGAACTCAGATGGGAGTGGAGTGACTTATACAGCTGGAGGAATGCGAGGAATCATCTTGATGGGAGGCTATATTGGAAGTGCATTGTTAGGGAATTTATTGTTTTACATCGGAGCAAGATGGCAAAAGTACTCAGGTACTGCAATTTCATTGTTATGTGCAGCAATGGTTTTCGCAGCACTTTGGTGGCCAGGTTCGATGTTTTCAACTGGATTTTTAATTGCATTTGCGGTAGGTACTTATTTGATTTCTAGATTTACTAATTTGGATCGAGAGATATTAATGTTTTTAGGATTAGCGAGTATCCTTTATATTATTCAAGACTTTCGAGTAGGACCATCCTCTGATTTAGAAAAATATGCGGAATTGATGGTCATTTTTCCAAAGGTAGTTTGGATGTATATTTGGTTAGGGATTGCATTATTGTTGTGCTTTTTAAATTTAAGATTGATTTTTAAAAGTGGGGGAGGAAGCGAAAATGAAAATATAGCATAAACTCATTCTGATATTTTTTGCTTTTTTTATCAAAACAAAAATCAAATGAACTTTATTGAAGCACAAAATGATATGCGCCAATCTTACTTTGGTGGCGCTCCTGGTGTATTGGCATCAGGATTAATTTGGCTTACCGCAGGTATTACTGCATTATTTACCACTACTCAAACAAGTGTTTTAGTTTTCTTTTTTGGAGGAATGTTTATTCATCCACTTGGAATATTGATTTCCAAATTATTAAAACGTTCGGGAAAACATCGGGATGGAAATCCTTTATCAAAACTTGCCTTAGAAAGTACCTTTATTTTATTTGTAGGTTTATTGATAGCTTTTATGTCATTGGGGAATAATTCCGAGTGGTTTTTTCCAATAATGTTATTAATCATTGGAGGACGATATTTGATTTTTACTTCTATTTATGGAATGCATATTTATTGGGGTTTAGGATTTGTTTTGTCATTGGCAGGAGTTGTAGGATTTTTTTAGGATTTCCATTTTATGTAGGTGCATTGTTAGGAGGAGCGATTGAAGTAATCTTTTCAGGGGTGATTTTTTATTTGGAAAGAAATCGAACGTAGTCTTTTTGAAAAATCATACAAACTAAACTAACCATGCTTCTCACCTTAAAAGAATTCAGAAAAGAACTCCATATGAATCCAGAATTATCTGGAAAGGAGGAACAAACTGCTCATCGTATTGAAAATTTTATCAAAGAACATTACAATACAAAAATCATAAAAGACATCGGTGGTCATGGATTAATTGCAATCTATGATTTTCCTGAAGAAGGTCCAACCGTTGGAATTCGATGTGAGTTAGACGCGCTTCCTATCCTTGAAAAAAACACCTTTCCTCATCAATCACTTCAAAAAGGAATTTCTCATAAATGTGGGCATGATGGTCATATGACGATGGTCGCAGGTTTAATTTTTTGGATAAAAAAACAAAAATTTAAAACAGGTAAAATCATATTATTATTTCAACCTGCTGAAGAAACAGGGAAGGGTGCTTATCAAATGATAAATGATGAAGCCTTTAAAAATATTAAAATTGATTATTTATTTGCCTTGCACAATATCCCAAGTGTAGCATTAAATGAAATTATTGTGATGCAAAATAATTTTTCGGCAGAAGTTCAAAGTTTTGTGGTAAAGATTAATGGAAAAAAATCTCATGCTGCTGAACCTGAAAATGGAATTAATCCAACGATAGGAATTTCAAATATTATTCAAAAACTTTCTGATCTTAATCAATATAATGTTAATAATGAGAAATTTAGTGTTTTGACTCCTGTGCATATTTTAGTGGGAGAAAAATCTTACGGGATTTCACCTGGTACTGGAGAACTACATTATACGATAAGAACTTGGACAACACAGATGATGAATATTTTGGAAAAAAATATAATCAAGATTTTAAACCAAGAATGTAAATCGGAAAATTTAAGTTATACGATTGATTGGTTTGAGCATTTTCCAAGTACAAGCAATGATGCTATTTGTAACCAAATGATTATTAAAGCAGCAGAAAAAAATAATTTTAAATTGAATTATAAACCTCATCCATTTAAGTTTGGAGAAGACTTTGGATGGTTTTCAAAAAAATATAAAGTAGCTATGTTTGGTTTGGGAGCAGGAATTGATTCTCCCGCATTGCATCATGAAGATTATGATTTTCCTGATGAGATTATTGAAACTGGAATGGATATGTTTAAAACGTTGATAGAAAATATACTTGAAACTGAAGTATGAATGCAGTCTTTTTTTGAAAAGGAAAAATTGCCAATCTAAAGGGAAATCTTACCTATTTTAAACCTTGTTTTTAACCCCATCTTTGCATTGTTAATAATTTAAATCACATTTTAAAACAAAGTAAAAATGAAAAAGAAGGTAACTTTTATGCTCGCGATTTTAATGACAATTTTTGTAGGAACGTCTTTTGGACAACATGATTCTATGGGGGCAAAAGGAAAAATGGCGAAAAAAGAAAATGTAACGAAGAAAGGAGTTGAGGCAACAAATATTATTAAATTGGAGCAAACTAAGGGCGAATTTACAATTCAAGCACTAACACTTGATGCAGGAACTTATGTTTTTGAAATCGAAAATAATGGAGTCGATCATGAAGTAGGATTTGTAATTGCACCTAAATCAAATCCAGATCAGCATATTAAAACTGGCTATGTAAAAGAGACTGTTAAGAATGGAAAGACTTCTACTTCAAGCAAGGTGAAATTAGCAAAAGGGGAGTATGTTTATTTTTGTCCATTGAATCCAACTCCTCAATATACGATAACTGTTAAGTAGTTTTAGAAAATTTTTCCCATGACCTAGTTTCTTGTAGAAACAATTATTACTCCCATAAACTGATTTTTTCCCAATTTCCGATAAACAAAAAAACTTCCTTGGTTTTAACGAACCATAGGAAGTTTTTTTTTTGAAAAAATTCGAAGATCGAAAAAGGGGGAATATCGAACAGTAGAACAAGGATTTAAGAAGGAAGAAGTTTTTGTCGAATAACTGTGAATCAAAAGTATTCGACAAAAACTTCTTCCTTCGAAATTCCTTGTTCTATTGTTCGATATTCCCATTGGTTCGATATTCCCATTAATCGTAGAAACCGCTTTTCGATTTTTTATGAAAAAAATAAAAATATCATCGTCCTGATCGATCAACATTCATACTATTAGCTTGTTGAGTACCCATCATTAGTACATCTTGAATATTGACATGTTTAGGTTGAGTGGCAATAAAATAAATAGTATTGGCAACATCGACTGCTTGAAGCGGCTTAAAATCTTCATAGATTTTTGCACGCTCCACATCCCAATCAAATCTCACTCTTGCAAATTCTGTTTCTTCAACATGGGCAGGACTCACTTGACTTACTCGCAAACCATGTTTGTACAAATCCAACCTCATCCCTTTTGTCAAAGCATCTACAGCATGTTTGGTAGCGCAATAAACATTTCCATTTGGATATGCTTCATGACCTGCGGTAGAACATACATTGATGATATGACCTTTTTTACGAGCCACCATTCCTGGAGAAATCATTCTAGTCAAATAAAGTAGTCCTTTGATATTGGTATCAATCATGGTTTCCCAGTCTTCTAATTTACCTTCATGAATAGGATCAAAACCTTTTGCTAAACCTGCATTGTTAATTAAGATATCGATACTATTCCATCGTTCGTCAAGAGATGCAATTGCGGCTTGAGCAGCATCTATTTCTCTTACATCAAATTCTAACGTCTCAATTTCTGTTGGATATCTTTTTTCAAATTCCTCTTTAAGTGCCGCTAAGCGATCTGTTCGGCGACCAGTAATAATTACTCGATATCCGTAGGAGGCAAAGAGGTTAGCAGTTGCTCTTCCAATTCCTGAAGTTGCTCCTGAAACTAAAACTACTTTTTCAAAATTTGAATTTTTTTGAGGAACAGCTTCAATAAATTTTTGGGTTTTCGATTTTTCTTTTTTCTTGGATTTTGTTTTTTTATCACTTCCGAGATCCAAGAAAAGGTCGTCTAAATTATTGGCAGACTTGCCTTTCGCTTTTCCCTTAATCGAACCTAAAAATGCTCGATCATTTGTTTCTGTTTTAAATTCAGAATTGATCGCACATGCTTGAAGGTAGGCATCTGCTGCTTTTTTAAAGTGTCCAAATCGATAATGCATTAATGCCAAATCGTAATTTACAAAAGGATGGTCAGGTTGTAATTCTAATGTTATTTCAAATTGACGAATAGCCTTTTTTGGTTTCTTTAAATGCTCATCTAAGATTAAACCATAGCGATAATGTGCATCTGGATTTCTATCATCAAGCTTGATGGACTGTTTGAAAAAATCAGCAGCTTGGTCTTGAAAATCAGGAAATTTAGTAGCCACCAAAACTCCTAGCCGGTGGTAAAGATTTGCATTCTTGCTATCCAATTCTAAAGCCTTTTCATAATAGTTTTTGGATAAAAGATAATCTTCTTTTTGTTCTGCTAAAATTGCTAATCGTACATATGCATCTATATTGTTAGGATCTAGAGAAATTACTTTTTCAAATTCTCTTTTTGCAGCTTTGTTGCTTTGAGCGCCATCCATTAGATGGACTGCGTAGGAGTGTCTTAGTGATGCATTTTCTCGATTTTTTTCCACAACTTCTCGTATAAGATTAAGTCCAGCATATAATTTACCACCTTTAATCATTCTTTCTGCAGTTCCCAATTGACTTCTCCAGTCTGCTTTGGTTTCTTTCTTTTTTGAAGAGGAAAGTGTGAAATTTCCGATCATTTCATCAGAGTCTAATTCTGCATCGTCATCGTGAAAAATAGAACCTAAAATAGGATTCTTTTTGATCGCAACTCTTGGTTTAGAAGTGTCCTCTGATTGTTTTTCTTCATCAATAATCTTATCAACTGCTTGTTCAAAAACTTTATCTTTTTCTTTGATGGGAACTATAACTTTTTGCTCAATTTTTTCAGTAATAATTCTGACTACTTTTGATTCCTTTTGAGCCTGTTGTTCCAGTTTTTTATTTTCTTTACGATGCTCGATGAGTTTATCTAACAAAGGTACACGTCCTTGCTTTTTTATTTTTTCCTCTGATATTTTTAGCACTTCATCTTTATTGATAATTTCATCGGATGAAGCTACACGAGTAGTGGTCTTTTTAGTTTCTTGTTGTGGGGTTATTGGATCAGGTTTAATAATTTTCTTAGGGGATTCTGGAACACTAGGAGTCGCATCTACAGGAGTAATCGTTTTTTTAGCTTGATCGGAAATGCTAGATGTTGGCGTTGAAATAGGTGTAGTATTTTGTAACACCTTATTTACAACCTCACTTTTTTTCGAAATAACAGTAGGTTTACTTTCAATTTGAATTGGAGTATCAATTACTTTTGGTGTAGAAATACTTCCTGTTGGAGCTGTGTTGATAGGAAGGGTAGGAGGAGGTATTTCTCCATTTGTGATGGCTTGCTTTAAGGCTTCGTGCAACCCTGGTTTATTAATGGCTTGGAAAAATTTTTCAAAACCATTTTCTGTAAATTCAGGATAACTCCAGTAAGTATTATTTTTTAAGGTTTTTAAAAAATCTCCCATTTCAGAAGATATACTTCTTACTACTTTTAATTTTTCGTCAAATACTTCGAGCTTTTCAGTAGGCACTTCTCGTCGCTCCTTTCTTAATTCGAGATAATAATCCTGCCAGTAATTCATGTATTTTATTACATTGGTCATTCGTTGGAATTCTGTAGGAACATTGTTATAAGTGTCCGTTCCTTCTATTTTTTGACGACCATCAATGATAATTGGTTGTACACGTTGGTTAAGAACCAACTCTTGAAGCATGAATAACCCACGCCCCATAGCATTGGCATTTTTTAATAAATTATCACTCACCAAGAGAAGAATAAAATGAGGCAAATCTTTTAATCTTTCTCTTAACTGTATTTGGTCTTTGTCATTGGTAACGACGATGTGATCCAATTCAATACCTACACGAGAAAGATTATTGTCAATATCTTTTGCAATATGTTGGTTTTCAATTGCGTATGCGATGTGAAATTTATTGTTCTCCATTTTATTGGTGATTTGTTGTTGGATAAAATTCAGGTTCAGGATTTAGAAAAATGTATTTTCCTTTAAATTTGATTTGTGTTAAAAGGATCATCTTGAATCCATAATCAAAAAAACTAATCTACTAATTCTAAAACAGTTTGATTGAAATCTTTTTTGAAATTTTCAAATTCGCTTGTTGCAGGGCCTGCAAATCCAGTATGGATTTTCACAACCTTATCATTTTTATCAATAAAAATCATAGTAGGATAAGATAAAATATGATTAAGCATAGGCAATGAACCTACCGCTTCTTTTTTATCATAATATCCAGCGACTAACATTTCGTAGGGTAGATTTAGTTTTTCCTTATATCGTTTTACTGCAGCAGTAGCTTTATCCAAACCACGATGTTTTTCAAATGCCAAAGCAATTACTTTTAAATCCGGAAGATTATTGTTTTTTAGATAATCAACTAAGAAGTTGGTTTCATCTCTACAGTTTGGACACCATGTTCCAAAGATCTGAATGATTTTTGGTTTACCTTGATATTCAGGATCATTAAGCGAAACCATTTTTCCATCAGTATTTGGAAATTCAAATTCTATTTTATCATAACCTTCCTTAAGAAATGTCAATTTATTAGGATCAGTCAGCGTTACATTATCATTTTTTCAGCTTCCCAAATTACTTTATAATGTTTGCCTGATCTAAATAAACCAATCATTTTGCCATCAATTATTTTGGCTTCATAAAGAAATGCATGTGCTCCATCAAAAACAGAAAGATAAACTTTGTCTCCTTGAATTTCGCCATCAAGAAATCGATAGTCACCCGTCTCTGTCAAAAATGTTCCAGTTACTTTATTTCCATCTTGTTTAAATTCACCAATGGCAGGGTAGGGATCGCCTTCCTCCAAAAAAGTAGTTTCCCATTTTCCACTAATATCCATAATTGGCTCTTTTTTCAATGTGGAAAAACGATGGTCTTCACCATGAAATGCAACAAAAGGAATTTTATAATCTCCTCTAGAAGGAACAACCCAAACTCCTTCCATGACACGACCTTCAAAGATGGCTTTGATATAAGATTCATAAATTGGGAAATTAATAATGACGGTATCTTTTGCGGTAGCTCGATCTAATCCAATCGTAATATCATCTACTCGAATACGTTCTTCTCCATTGATTATTTCAATATGAAAAGTGGTTTCAGTATCATGAATAACTTCAAAATTAAAAGGCAGTTCTCCATCTGTAACTTCCTCAAATTTAGCCCCATTAATTCTGGAAGAGGTTCCGCTTTTTTATTGACAACTTTTGGGCGATTGTCGAGTTTAAGAACTGCTCTCCACTTACCTGGTGGCAGCCCTTGAAATTCTGTATCAATGGTAATACAGGAGTTTAGCAAAAAACTACTGAGTAAAATAAAAATTAGGTATGTAAAATTTTTCATGTATGCTGTTTATTTAAAAAAATGTAGGATCGGGAAAAGGATAAATTGGTATGAAGTTGTGTGAAACAAACTATTTAAACAACTTCAAACCAATTAAAACATTAAACAAGCGAAGAAATTCAACTCCGTTCTCCTACAAATTGATTCTCTTTATACTTAAAGAGTACATTAAAAGAAGTCAAACTTCCATAGATTCTAGTGATATATTGCTGCAAATTTACTTTTTCTTCATCAGTTAATTTACTGCTATTAATTCTTTGTTCCATTACTCTTAATCGATCTCTGACCATTACAATTTTATGGAAAAAAGTGTCAATTGGCATTTCCTTAGATTTCATAGAGGTATCAGCAGGTTGTAAAACGAGTTTGCCATCTATCCATTTATCTCCTAGATCGACAACATCAGATGAACCCATCCATTTTTGTAAAATTTTCTCCAATGATCTTTCCGCTTCGCTAAATGAAACTTCGTCATCTGGAGCTGTCGCTTCGATGATGTCCCATTTATTATATTCTTTTCCAACATGTTTGATTCCATAAGTCATAAAACAAACTTCATAGGCAATTTATGTAATCTAATTACTACGCCTTGGCCATAGGCTGGATGATTAACTCGGCTTCCTATTCCTAAAACTTGTGTCATTGTTTCACTCATTTTTTCTTGAATTTAAAAATATTTCGAAAGATAGTAACTTTTAAAATTACGGAAAAGTTTAATGGGTGTTTCATTTAGATTAGGTGTGTGATTGTTGATATGTGTAGGAGTATGTAGTTGAATACTTTTGACCTTGTTAGTTGTTGGATGTTACCTTTAGCTCAATTCAATAGGATTCGATAACACATTCATGTG
>CANNZV010001209.1:0-77827 GCA_947561585.1 Caprella mutica | reverse complement strand
GTTTTAACTGATTGATAATCAGTTGCTTGTGGTTCGTTTTTTATGGGAAAAGCTGTTTCCTAGTATAAAAAACTATAGTATGTTTGTACCATAAATATAATCATTTTTAGCCAGATTTAAAAGACTAAGTTGCATAGTTCTGTAGATTTTGATTTTCACGCAAAGACCGCTAAGTCCCAAAGATGGAAAAAAAAGAGAATTTCAAAACCTAGTAAATACAAGATTTTTGACTCATTCAATATTTATCATTCAGAATTAACTCTAGTATGCACTTAGTTTATAGAATTAGTAAATCTAAAAGTAATCTAAAAAAAAATGTGAGCACGTTAATTCGTACTCACATTTTTTCATCTATTTATAATTGTAAATTATTTTTGAATAATGATTTTTTCAGTTCCGATAATATTTCCAATATTCAGTTTAAGAAAATAATTTCCAGAAGCCAAATTGCTTAAATTTAAAGTTTGATTATTTAAAGCATTAGGAATAGCATCATATTGTTTTTCAAAAACCAATTTTCCAGAAACATCAAATACAAAAGCTTTTACCTCTTTATTATTTGAATTGTCCCATTCAAGGTTAATCATTCCATTGGTAGAGGGATTAGGGAAAATCTTTAAATCCAATTTTGCATTAGCAAGGTCGTTTGTACTTACTTGTTCTTTAATTTGGAAATCCCAAATACCTCGACCATAAGTACCAAATCGAACAATATTATCTTCCGCTAAATATTCAACTGACCAATAGGTTTGAGCAGGAGCATACATTCCCGCCATATCATACCATTGATCTTCCGCTACAATGTAAACATATGGTCCAGCTTCAGTTGCTGCAAAGAACATACTTTCATCAGAATTGGCAGTAATTTCAAAAACCATAGTTGATGGTAATCCATTTACCATGGGTTCGAAAGACTGGCCACCATCTGTACTTTTTCTAACTCCAGAAGTGCTATATCCGCTACCTGATACATAAACTGTTTCAGGATCAAGCCTCGAAGGATAAATAGATTGTCCATATAAATAATGTGGATTAGGCACATTAAAAATAGTGGAATTCCAAGTTTGACCTGCATCATCAGAAGCATAAAATTCACCATCAGTAGTAGCGACATACCAGCGATCAGGATTTAATTTTGAGGATGCAATTGCCGAGGGTTCTCCATCTCCATTTCCAGATAAAAAGTTAAAAGGTAAATTAGAAGCTACAATCTCTTGAGAACTAGGATCTATTTCTAATTTGATAAGGTATGCTCCATTTCCTCCATCAGCATTTCCTCCTGCAATAATGATATAATTATCGTTTAGGTCTGGTGCATCCATTGTGGGAGGAATCCAAACCGTTTCGTCATTAGATTCAATCTCAAATCCTGAGACTATTCCTCCTTCTTCAGGAAAGTTATAATAATGAACTAATCCTCCAGGATAAACTGCCCACATACTTTCACCATTATTACTAAAAGCAATATGACCATAATCACCAGACACTACTTGTTCAAATTCTAATACTTTATCATTATCAAATTCTGTAAAGGCACGTTGGAACCCTTGATCTTGTGCTCCTGCATAAATGTAATAATGACTAGGATCAAGATCAGATCTAACATCATAATATTGACTGATATTTAAGTTTTCCAAACTAACATTTCGATATCCTGTAGCCAAATTAAAGTATTCGTCATTATTTATTACCAAACCACCATCATTACTGATAGCAAGAAAACGTTGTCCATCTGAAGTTTCAAACTCGTTAAAATACATCATATCTGCATGAATACTATATTCCACATCATCATAATATTCCCACCATTCACCTAGACCAAACCAAGTTGCCCCTCCATCTGTGGTGGTGTAACAATTAATATCTCCTGTATATAAAATATTTGGATCTGATTTGGTAACAAATAATCCAACTTCCCATGGCCTAGTAGGGATGGTATCCTGCATTTCCCATGTCAGACCTGCATTCAAGCTTTTGTGAATAATCATATCTTTATCATGAGTATACATGATAGTATCCCCATCAAATACAGATGCCGCAAAATTTACCCTTTCATTAGTTAAATCGATACCAGTATTGTGTGCCAATATCACGGTATCATTTGCTACCTCATAAAGACCAAGATTTCCATCATCTTCTCGGTGCATAATAAAAAGAGCATCAGAGTTGTGAGCAGATTTCATTCTGAACCTCCTAAAATCATTTGTTGGGAAGGTGAAAATATCCGAAAAGGATTCTCCATTATCAGTTGATTTATAAAGTTTTACATCATCCCAAAAGGTTGATCTTGATAGTACATAAATAGAATCATTGAGTAATACTGGCTCATAAATTCCACCATTACTATTATTATATTCAATTCCAGAGGCAGGTAACCAAGTGTTTCCCTCATCATCTGAATAGTGTGGAACATCATCTAAAAAGATTAGCCACCGTCTATTTCCATCTACTTGTATTGCTTTAAGAAACCTTTGGTTAAATCGTAAATCATCATTGACTACTTCCCATGATGAACCATCACGCAATCCCTTATGCAAAACTCCTCCTGCGGAAATTAGCCAAATCTCATCAGTAATTGGATCATATTCTGTAGCAAGGACTCGACCTGCTTGGTTTTTACTACCTCTTTCTTTCCATTCCCCAAAGAGATTGTTATCAGCAAGTATTTCATCTTCACGTACACTTGCACTTCCTCGAAGAGCGGCTCTTTTAAGATGGCGTTGGTAACGAGTGTTAGATTCTATTTTTCGCCAATCAGTTCCTTCCTCAGCACGATGCATTCTTTCAATCCAAGCTTCTCTTTTTTCTTGACTTTCCGCTTCTTCTTTCATTTTTTCATCAGCAGAAACTATTTCAGTTGGCATAGGGTAATCATTTTTCTCTTTGATTGGGGCTTCCTGATCCTTTTTTTCCCAAAGAAAAAATAGACCTGCAATAGAGAAAAGGAAAATAGCAATAGGTAATATTCTTTTCATATTGAATTATTTTGTGATTTTGTTTAATAAAAAAAGCCACGACTTAGCATTGAAGCCAAGTCGTGACTTCACCGACCCAAAAGGTATATTAGTTAGGAATGGTTAAGGGTTGTTTGAAATGGTTTGATATTGTTTGGTATGGTTGTAATAAATTGTAATTAGTCTTTTTATAAAACCATTTCAAACAACCCCTAACTATTTCAAACGATTAATCAACTCTTACTTCACCGCCTCATAATTATCATCCCAATTCTTTACTTTTGGAGGCCCTAATTTACCAACACTTTTTCCAACAAGCATGGCAACGGTCGCATCACCTGTAACATTGACAACTGTCCGACACATATCTAATGGTCGATCTACGGCAAATATAAGAGCCAATCCAATTTCAAATTTTTCAGGAGGAAAACCTATAGATTCTAGGACGATCACAAGCATTACCATCCCTGCGCCCGGTACAGCAGCAGAACCAATGGATGCTAATGTGGCAGTAGCAATTATGGTCAATTGGTCGCTAAATGATATATCGTGTTGTAGAGCAAAACAAATAAATACGGCAGCGACAGCTTGATATAAACTCGTTCCATCCATATTGACAGTTGCACCTACTGGACAAACAAAACTCGTTACTTCTTTTTCAACTCCAATATGTTCTTCCACACGTTCCATAGTTACAGGAAGAGTTGCTGCACTTGAACTGGTAGAGAATGCTAATAATTGAGCTGGTGCAATTGCTTTTAGGAATCCAACAGGTGAACGACCTGTAAAATAGGCAATCAGAGTAAGATAAAATCCGATCATCAAAAGCAAACCTGCCAATACGGTTAATGCATATTTTAATAATGCAACCAAAACATCAGGATCGCCAGACGAAACGACGACTTTGGCCAAAAGAGCAAAAACGGCATAAGGAGCAATTAACATAATAAGGTCTACCATTTTGAGGACCACATCGTTGAGTCCATCAAAAAAGCCTCTTATTATGACTGTTTTTTCTTTATCGACCAGAAGTATGCTTATTCCAAAAAATAGCACAAAGAAAATGACTTGCAGCATGCTAGAATTATTGGAAGCAGATTTGAAAATATTACTAGGCACCATATCTACAATAAAACTAAGAGGACCCGAGTCTTTTGTTTTTCCTGCATTTTCTATTTTAGTAGCAATATTTTTAGATGCACTTTCATCACTTTTATTGGCTTCTACAAGTTTGGTTAAAGTTTCCTGAGAAATTTCAGTTCCAGGCTTGACTAAATTCACAATACCCAAACCAATTGTAACTGCGAAAATAGTAGTCATCAAGTAGATCCCGATGGTACGTCCACCAATTTGTGAGAATTTGGAGATGTCTCCTAAGTCAGCAATACCTTTGATAAGAGAAGCAATGATTAAAGGAATTGCAATTAATTTAAGCATGTTGACAAAAATAGTCCCGATGGGAGCAATCCAATCCATGATGAATTTGCTTCCTTCATGATAATCAGTAGATGCATTATCCCATTGAATCATGCCCAATCCAAAGAGGATTCCAAGCACCATTCCAATCATAATTTGCCAATGTAAGGCTAGATTCTTCATATGTAAATGTTTTTCGTTTTTTGTAAAAATAAGATTTGTTTGAAGACTACCGAATGAAAAACCTAGATTTTTCAATTTGAAATCAAAAAATTGAAATTAAAAATATCATAAACTATGATTTCTCTTAAAAAAATTCTTATTTTTGATTCACTAATGAGAAGGCAAATGACAGAATCCTTTAACTAAAATTTTTTATACTAAAAATACCCAAAACCTACCTAATTAAATCTCTTACCTGCACCTAAAAAATATCTAAAATCACCTTTTTGTAATGAAAAGGATGAGTATTTTTTAGTTATTCCTTTCTGTTTTATTAGTTTGCCCCGAAATCTTCAAATCTGTTCAATTTAATATTGATAGACTATCTGCCATTTTTTTAATGAAAATAATGGTCGAAAAAACCGAAAATCAGAATGAAAAGTTGTTAAAAATGGAAAAACTTACTTTCCATTTCGTACATTTTTTAAATATGATTTTTGATTTTAAAGGGAACTGTCTTTTGATATTTTTTTATTAATTTTATTGTTTACAAGGAACAAAAATGATGAACCTTTTTATAAAAAATTGGACAATTAGAATAATGGCTTTCTCTATGATTTTTCTTTTAAAAGTAAACTCATCGAAAGCGCAGGATATTCATTTTTCTCAAATAGGAAATTCACCATTAAATATAAGTCCAGCGTTGACTTCTGTTTTTAGTGGAGATATTCGTTTTGTGGGGAATTATAAGAGTCAATGGCAATCTGTACCTGTTAATTATATGACTTTTGCTGGCTCTTATGAAATGAAGTTTTTGAATAAAAATATGCCGAACAGTCAGTTTGGAGGAGGATTGATTTTCAATTACGATCAAGCAGGGTTTGGAGATTTGAGTTTATCTCAATTAGGAGTCAATCTTGGATATACGCATCAAATGTCAAAAAATAATTTTTTATCAGGTGGATTTCAGGTGAGTGCGAATCAGAGGATGTTTAAACCTGCTCAATTATCGTTTGATGATCAATTTGATGGAGAGAGTTTTAATTCAGATATCGCAACTGCGGAAATTTTTGAAGATCCCAGTTTCTTTTATTTGAATTTTTCAGCTGGATTTAATTGGCATTTTCAATTACCAGAAAAAAGAACTCGATTGGATATAGGAGCATCTATTTTTAATTTAAATGAGACTCCTCAAAGTTTTTATAGTCGAAAAGACGCTGTGTTAGCTCAAAGAATTCACCTTCATGGAATGGGGAGTTTTATGGTTGGCGAGAATATGGATTTATCGCTTTTGGGATTAATCTCAAAACAAGGACCTTATTCTGAAACTATTGTGGGAGCTGCTGCTAAAGTTTATTTAAATAAAACAATGACTAAAGAATTATCAATTCAGTTTGGAGTAAATTATAGAGTGGGCGATGCAATGATTCCAACATTTGAAATTGATTTTCGAAATATGATAAAATTAGGATTAAGTTATGACGTGAATACTTCTGGATTTACAGAAGCGACGAATGGAAAAGGGAGTCCTGAGTTTTCCATAATTTATACCTTACGCAAAGTAAAACCTTTGGAAGAAAGAAAACTTTGCCCATTGTATTAATTTTGAATCCAAATATATATTCAAGACTCACAGAAAAACTTTTATATAAAAACACAAACTAGAGTATAGTAAAACTACATCATGACAAACACGTTGAGAAAAATAGGTCTCCTTTTTATCATATCCCTAATATATGTCGGGACGATGAATGGACAATCCTTACGTGCATATGTAAAGGCAGCAGATAATGCATTTAATAAAAGTGATTATTTTACTGCATTTGTATATTATAAAAAAGTATTGGAAGTTGAGCCAGGGAGGAATGACATACGATTTAAATATGCTGAATCTGCCAGACTGTTTCAGACCTACCGAGTTGCGGAAGATGCCTACCATAAAATTACATTAAGTAAAGATAGTTTGAATTATCCGTTGGCAACCTACTGGCTAGGAAGTGTCAAAAAGAGCTTAGGGAAATATGAAGAAGCTAGCCAAGTTCTAAATGAATATTTGACCAAGTTCAAAAGAGTGAATACTCGATTTACTAAAAGAGCAGAAAGAGATATTGTTGATTGTGATTGGGCTGCAAAAATGGCCTCAGCCAGCAATGCTAAAATAGCCGTTACTCCTTTGGAGGCAGGAATCAATACACCATATTCAGAGTTTGGTGCATTTGAACGAGATGGAAAAATCTACTTTTCAAGTATGCGCTTTCAAGATAAAAGTAAAGAGCCTTATTCTAAATTAATGTTCAAAAATGAAGAAGGGGAAGTAGAGTCATTTGATTTTAATAAAGATGGAAAATTTACTGCAAATGCAGCGATGAGTTTTGATGGTACAAGACTTTATTATACCAATTGTGATTATGATAAAAAAGGAAATATAAAATGTGGAATAGCCTATCGTGAAAAAAATTATTACGGTGATTGGGGAGAAGAACAAGAGTTGCCTACTTTTATTAATTTCCCGGGCTATACTACTACTCACCCCACCATCGGTTTTGATAAAATTAATCAAAGAGAAATATTATTTTTTGTTTCTAATCGCCCAGGAGGAAAAGGGAAATTGGATATTTGGTACAGTACCATTGCAAAGAATGGTAAGTTGACTAGACCTATTAATCATGCCTTAATTAATAGTAGAGAAAACGATGTAACACCATATTTCCATTCTCCAAGTCAAACCTTATATTTTAGTTCTGATGGTTATCCTGGGATGGGAGGTTATGATATTTACAAAGTAAAAAGAAGTGGTAGAAGTTGGCAAACGCCAATCCATATGATTTACCCTGTCAATACTAGTTATAATGACTTTTATTTTACCTTAAATAAAAAAGGGAATCAATCTTATTTTGCTTCCAATAGAGAAGAAGCTTTGGAAATAGATCCAGCCAATGAAGCCTGTTGCAATGATATTTTTACAGCCTCCATTACACCAGATGTGATAGAATTGACTGAAGAAGAATTCTTGGCTATTGTTAATAAAAAAGAACCTAGTTATGTTGAGGTTATTCCTGATGAACCTCGTGTGATAATAAATACACCTCCAAATAATAATGGAGAAGAAGATAAACCTGAGACGATTTTAAATGAAGGAAATACTCCAAGTTCTGTCGCTACTGATACCGGCCCAAGCTCACCAGATCAATCTAATGTGAATGATCCAAAACCAACTGGAGATGAATTAAATTCAAAAGGAACAGAAGCTACATCTGTGGTTGATAATACCAATTCTGAAAATTCTGAATCAACAAATAGTAATTCTAATATTACATTTGAAAATGATTTTGAAAACCTTCCATTGGATATTTTTTCATTAGTATTTATTGTGGAAACAATGGATATGGATTTAGAACCATTGGCTGGTGTGACTGTTGAATTTTTGGAAAAAGGTGGGGCAGCAAATAGTAGAAATTTTAGAAAAAGTAATATCTCTGGAAATCTAATAAAGTTTAGAATTAAGGATGATGTTGATTATCAAGTTGTACTTTCTAAGCCTGGTTTTTCAACTGATACTTTTACCATTGATCAGGAAATATTACTCGGCGCAACAGAGTTGACACAACCATTTTTTCTTAACCCATTGCCAAGTGGGAGTTATTTTCCTGGTTCTCCAATTCAAGAAGATTTAGAAAAAGAAGAAGTTACGGAAGAGAATTTGAAAAGCTATTTGCCTATTCAATTGTACTTCAATAATAATGAACCAGATCCTACGAGTTGGAGTAATACTACCAATAAAAATTACGAACAAACCTTTTTATTATATCATAGTCAAAAAGACAATTTCAAAAGTAAATATTCCAGAAAATTTGCTAATTCACAACGAGAAGAAGCTTTAGGTCAAATTGATTATTTCTTTGAAAATGAATTAAAAAAAGGATATCAAGATCTTTCAGAATTTTCTAATAACCTCATCAAATATTTAGAAGCTGGTAATAAAGTAACCATTAGCTTTCAAGCACATACAACTTCTAAAGCTGTGGGCGAAAAAAATAAAGCCCTTATTGAAAGAAGAATCAGTAGCTTGAAAAATCATTTTAATAGCTTTTTAGCTGGGAAATTTAACCCTTATATCGAGGGTGGATTTTTAGAATTTGAAATATTAACCCCTTTAATCTCTTCCTCACAATCAAATGGAGTCTACAGCCCCGAAGCATCAAAACTAAGAAAAGTAGAAATAAAAATTTTAAAATTTAATGACTTTTAATTGAAGCTTAGCTGTATGATAAAAAAAAGGAAAATACTTTTTTAAACCATGCCATGGATATGCTTAGAAAGTAAGTAGTCATTAAAACCAAATTCCGATTTAGTAATTGAAGTTATCGGTTTTAAACAAATCGAAACCAACAATTACGAGTTATAACTCAATGAACGAAGATGATTTATCCTAAAGGATTTTGCGCTATTTTTAAAAAGAAAAATCAACTAGCAAGAATTCGTATATATATTGTTATGCTAGTCTTTCTTTTTAGTCCATTTACTAACTTTGCATCTCACATCGTAGGAGGAGAGATGGCATATCGTTGTTTAGGAAATTTCGAATATGAAATTTCACTAACAGTGTATCGTGATTGCTACAACGCAACACAGGGTGCAAATTTTGACCCACTTGCTTCCATTGGAATTTTTGATGCCAACAATGAACTTGTAATGAGTTTGAATGGAAGTGATTCAGGACAACTTCTTATTCCTAAGACAGTTCCTGATACTTTAGAAATTATCCTTTCTGATCCTTGTTTATTTCCACCTGAAAATGTTTGTGTTGAATACATGACCTATGTAGATACGATTATTTTGCCACCCATATCAGGTGGTTATCAAATGGTGTATCAACGATGTTGTAGAAATGCAGCAATTTCTAATATTTTAAATGCCGATACAACTGGTGCTTCGATTGTTGCAAATATTTCAGAAGATGCATTGGTGAATTGTAATAGTAGCCCAGAATTTTCGGTAATGCCTCCAGTATTTGTATGTGTAAATGAACCTTTTGTCTTTGATCAATCGCTTACTGATTTGGACGGGGATTCCTTAGTTTATAGTTTGTGTACACCATTGGATGGAGCAACACTTTTAGACTCTCGACCTCAGCCTCCTTATGCTCCACCTTACAATGAAATTAGTTGGCAAGACCCACCTTATAATTTAGATAACCTTTTGGGGGGAGGACCATTGACTATTGATCCACAAACTGGAGTGATTACAGCGGCACCTAATACTATTGGATTATTCCTAGTAGGAATGTGTATTGAAGAATATCGAAATGGAGTATTGATTTCGACAACTCGAAGAGAATTTCAATATACGGTTGGTTTTTGTACTGATCTAGACGCGAATTTTGATGCTCCTGATTTTCAATGTGGAGACTTAGAAATCGCTTTTGAAAATACGAGTTCCAATGCTCAAGAATATTTATGGGTTTTTAATGATCCAGGAAATCCAAATGCTACTTCAACTCTAGAGAATCCAACCTTTACTTTTTCTGATACTGGAAGTTATTCTGTTATGTTAATTGTTGATCCCAATAGTGCATGTACTGATACTTCTTTTATGGATATTTTTATAGATCAAAGTACGCTTGAAGCAGATTTTAATTATGTTACATTACATTGTACAGATAGTGTTATGCTTGCTTTGATTGATACTAGCTTGGACTCAGCATATGCCGTAGAAAGTTGGCTATGGGAATTGAGTGATGGGCAAATATCTACTGAACAGTTTCCGCTTTTAGTTGTGGATTCAACCCAAGAGTTAACTGTAAAATTGACTACAACATCTACAAATGGTTGTCAGGAAACTAAAGAATTGTTGATTCCAATTAATCTTATTCCAAGTAATTTATTAGAAAGTGAATTAGTACTTTGTAGTGGTGATTTTGTTGAATTAAATCCTCTAGCTCCAAATACCTTACCTTTTGTTTATGAATGGTCTCCGAGTGATGGATTAAATTTTTCTAACATTGCTTCTCCAATTGCTAATCCCACTTCGTCGATTACCTATAATTTATTTATTTCAGATACATTAAATAACTGCTCAGCAGAATTGCAAACAGATGTGGTTGTACTGGATAATCCAACATTAAATATTGAAGTTTCTGGAGTAGTATGTGGAGGCGAAACAACATTGACAGCCACAACTGATTTAACTCAAGGTAATTTCATTTGGTCTACAGATGAAAATTTCAATAATATTATTTCTGATTCTTCTACAATTTCTGTTTCAAGTTTTGGAGAAAATACTTATTACGTTGAATTCTCAACATCAGGTGCATGTCTTGTTACAGATAGTATTACCATCCAAGAGTCATCAGTAAATGTAACCATAGAAAACAGCCAATTTGTTTGTGTAGGAGATGAAGCAATCTTTACAGCCATAAATAGTGACCCCTTAGATATCGTAACTTATACTTGGTTTGATAACCTTGGAAATGTTTTGGATGTAGATTCTCTTTTTGAAATAACTCCTACTCAGGCAGGTCAACAGATATTTTATTTTCAAGCAGAAAATCAATATTTATGTACCTATCTAGATTCTGTTTTTCTAAGTGTTTTGGATCAAAATATAGCTGTAGAAATAGAGACTTCTCAATCCTGTAATAGTAATGTTATTTCTCTTACTAACTTGAGTGATAATGCTAATTTTTATCAATGGATTATTGGCAATGATACATTAGTAGGAGCTAATATTAATTATGATTTTATTACTTCAGGAACCTACGATGTTATATTGGAACCATTGGCAGGATTGCCTTGCGTGCTTGGATCAGAGACATTTGAAGTGGTTGTAGGATCAGCAATTGTTACAGCTGGTTTTAATTGGGAATATGTTGATTGTCAAAATAATTTAGAAATTCAATTTACCGATATTTCTTCAACTGTTCAGGGAAATATTAATTCATGGTTTTGGACTTTTGGAAATAATCCAACTCAAATAGATCAGAATCCTATATTGGAATTAAATGCTGGAGGCGTTGTGCCTATTGAACTTGTGGTGATGACAGATGAAGGTTGTACCGATACTTTAGTTCAAGAAATAGAATTTCAATTAACTGATATTGGAGCATTTGAAAATAGTGAAGTGTTTTGTAATGGAACAGGTGTTGTTTTAAATTCTTTGGGAAATCAGGCTTTAAATTATGAATGGTCTCCCGCTAATTTTTTAGATGATGCTACTGCTGTATCACCTTTGGCTTCACCTCCTACCTCTACAGAATTTATAGTAACGATAACTGATCCTAATAATCCGAATTGTATGATTGTGGAAACAGTAGATGTGATTGTTCCTCAAGAAGAATTGCAAGCTGCATTTACCTACGAAGTTGTGAATTGTGATTCGGCAAGTGTAGAATTAATTTTTTCAGATAATTCAACACCAAGTAATGTTATCAATAATTGGTTTTGGCAATTCTCAAATAATCAGCAATCCAATAATTCAGAAACAACAGTAGTAGGAACGGATGGAGAAATGCTTGAAGTAACCTTGCAAGTTCAATCAGAGGATGGTTGTTCAGCGATAATTGTGGATACGGTTTTGATAGAAACTTTTACATTCAATTTACCTGAACCAGAAATAATTAAATGTACAGGACTGCCAGTAAATCTTAACCCAGGGGCAAATGATAATTTTTCTTATTCTTGGTCGCCGTCTGGATCGCTAAATGATGCTCAAAGTCCAAACCCAATTGCTAACCCAGTAGTTACAACAGAATATTGTGTAACGGTATCAGATGGAGAATGCTCTCAAGAGTCCTGTGTTTTGGTCATTGTTCCACAGACTCCTTTAATGGCTGGTTTTTCATATACAGTTAGTGACTGTATTGATGAGGCGGTAATTAATTTTCAAGATCAAAGTCAAAATTCCTTAGGAACCATTACCGATTGGAATTGGACATTTAGCAATGGAACTACTTCCAATTTAGAAAATCCAACAGTAACTTTAAATCAAAACTCTACTATAGAAGCAACTCTTGAAATTACAACAAGTGATGGTTGTGAAGCAAGTTTTTCCCAAGAAATAATTATTAATTTATTAAATGTTCAAATTCCTTCTCAAGTAGTTCTTTGTGAAGGAAATCCAGTTCAATTAAATCCTGGAGGAAATCCAAATCATGAATATTCATGGTTTCCAAGTTCTGGTTTGACCAATGATAATGTACCAAGTCCAGTTGCATTTCCAATTAATACGACTACTTATTCTGTAACAATAACTGATGGTGATTGTGAGATTGTACAAACGGTTCATATTGTAGTTCCTGATATTCCATTATCTGCTGGATTTGATTTTAATATTGAAGATTGTACCGATGTTGCAATTATTGATTTCCAAGACCAATCAGAATATTCCCCTGGAAATATCATTGAATGGAATTGGCAATTTAGTAATGGTGATTCCTCCAATCTTGAAAATCCAAGTTTAACTATAGACCAAAGTCAATCTTTGGAAGTTACTTTAGAAGTGTTAACCGATGATGGCTGTGTGGCCACCTCAACTCAAAATATTGATATTAATCTAATAGATATAAATGTTCCTTCTTCCATCATTAATTGTAATGGAGTAGGAGTGGAATTAAATCCAGCAGGAGATCCAACCTATATTTATAATTGGTCACCTTCCAATGGATTAAGTAGTTCAACTGCTGCGAATCCTACTGCAAACCCTACTTCCACTACTTCTTATTCTGTAACAGTCACGGATGGTTCATGCGAAATTACAAGAACGGTTGAAGTGCAAGTACCCGCTGATATTATTCAAGCGGGATTTGAATTTAACTTTGATGATTGTACCGATAATGCTGTTATAGAATTTACAGATACTACTTTTATTGGTAACAATACTATTGCAGAATGGCAATGGTCTTTTGAAGGTAACAATACAATTACATCTGATTTGCAAAACCCTGTTATTACTTTAAATCAAAGTGATACCATCATCGCAGAATTAACTGTAACTACAACTGATGGATGTGTAGCAACAGTAAGTCAAGAAATAGAAGTGAATTTGATTGATATTAATATCTCGGGTTCTATCATTTATTGTAGTACTTCAGGGATAACTTTGAATCCAAATGGAAATCCTACTTATGATTATCAATGGTCACCTTCCAATGGATTGAGTGCAACTGATGTCGCAAGCCCAACTGTCACAGGTTTAACTCAATCTACAAATTATTCCGTAACCGTAACATTTGGAAATTGTACATTGACACGAAATGTTGAGATTATTTTACCTAGCCAACCACTTCAAGCAGGTTATGAATTTGAGTATCTGACTTGTATTGATAGCGCTGTTGTTCAATTTAATGATGCATCAATATATTCTTCTGGTAATATTGTAGCGTGGGACTGGTTGGTCAACTCCCAAGTTTCAGATGAAGAAAATCCTATATTTGTATTTGATGTTTCTCAAGCAGTTAATGTACAACTGATAGTTACTTCTGACAATGGTTGTTTAGATACACTCAACAACCAGAATTTTGTCTCACTCATGAATAATATCAATTTACCATCAGATACCGCAACCTGTAATGGTAATGGAATCTTTTTAAATCCAAATAGTAATAATCTAGGTATTGAATATCATTGGAGTCCTGGAATAGGATTATCTGGCGATACCTTGGTAGCAAATCCATTTGCAAATCCAGATTCCTCTCAACAATATACTGTAACACTTACAAGTCCTGAAACTGGATGTGTGGAAGAACGAGTGATCTCACTCAATGTTCCTACTCAGCCTTTGACTGCTGGATTTGAATGGGAATATTCTAACTGTTCGGATAGTGCACTGGTCGAGTTTATTGATACCTCAACTTATTCTGGAATCATTAGCGAATGGAATTGGACATTTGATAATGGGAATATTTCAAATGAACAAAATCCTGATTCTTTATTTTATGACGCAGATACAATCTCGGTACAATTGATTGTTATGTCAAATGATGGGTGTATTGATTCTATCGAAACATTAGTACCAATTGATGTGATTCAGATCGCTTCATTTGCGGATACTTTAAGTTTGTGTAATAGTGATTCTGTTTATTTAAATCCAAATGGAAATCCAGATTTATTTTATACTTGGAGTCCTGGAGCAAGTTTGGATTCCATTACTTTTTATAATCCTTTGGCTACACCTAGTTCCTCTACGAAGTATTTTGTGACCATTACAAGTCCTAATAATATTGCATGTAATGAAGTGAGAACTGTGGATGTTTTAGTACCAAATAACCCAATAGATTTGGATTGGACATATCCAGAAGATACTATTATTTGTACACCCGTTTTAGAGTTGTTGGCAGAAAGTAATAATGCTGCTCAGTACATTTGGTCAGATCAATCTGATTTTCAAAATGTACTAAGTGATGATGCAGAATTTACTGCAATTCCAACTACAGTGGGAACTTACTACCTTCAAGTAATAGATTCTGTAGGATGTGCTCTTTCTGATAGTATTACAATTACAAGTCAAGCCATTCTCGCAGAATTAGAATCATCCGTTTCGATTTGTTATGGAGATTCAACACAATTGGAAGTAGTGCTTAACCCATTATCAGGTGCAGCAAATATCGAATATACTTGGATGCCAGAAGAAGGAATTGTTTTAGATAATGATACTGGAACACCTCTTTTAAGCCCGACCGATACGACCGTGTACACCTTGTTAATGGAAAATCAATTTGGTTGTATTTATGAAGATACGATTGATGTCAATGTATTGGATTTGGCCACTTTGATAGAGGTAGGTATAGAACGAGATTCCATAAATGCAGGAGACGATGTTCAATTGTTTGCTACGGAATCTGCTAATTGGAATTATACCTGGACACCTTGTGAGGCGTTAAATAATTGTGATATTTTTAATCCAATAGCAAATCCAGAGATTAGCACTACTTATAATGTATTGATAGAAGATCAAGATTTAGGATGTATTTATGAGGATAGTGTTTCTATTTTTGTTTTCGATCAGTCACGTTGTCAAGAACCATTTGTATTTGTCCCAAAAGGATTTACCCCAAATGATGATGGGTTGAATGATATCCTTTATGTACGTGGAAATTATATTGAAGAAATGCATTTTGTGATATTTAACCGTTGGGGAGAAAGAGTGTTTGAAACCAAAGATTTGAGTGAAGGATGGGATGGAAAAGTGAATGGAAAAGTAGTTGCTCCAGATGTTTTTGGATATTATGTTACGCTTAAATGTTTTGGAGGAGAAGAATATTTGATGAAGGGAAATGTTACTTTGATTCGTTGATTTAATTTTGTAAAAACCTTGGTTCTTAGGCAAATCCTAGGAACAATAAAAAAGTAGCCTTCCCACACCTTCGATTCCTAAAGGAAAGCCCTCGCTAGTTCAACGGAGCGGGAAGATTTCCCTTTAGATGCTATGTTAAAAATCAAAATCTTTAAACCAATAAAAATAGAAAACCCTAAATCGTCTTTATGAAGATTTAGGGTTTTCGTTTTTTGAAAAAAATGAAAAGTATTCAGTTAATTCAGTCTACTGATAACTCATTTTTACAATTTCCTCAACAGCTTCAGGAGTTACCTTTCTACGTTCACCTAATCCTAACCAATTTCTTTCTCGAAATCTTTCAGCTATAATTTCAGCAGTTCCTTCGTAATCATTGGTATACTCAGCAAGGGTTGTTTTGATATCTAAAGAATGTAAAAAATCTTCAGTTTTTTCGATACCAGCTTTAGCTTTTTCTTCCAATGTTCCTTCCGTCACATTCCAAATACGTTCTGCGTATTGTGCTAATTTTTCTTTTTTATCTTCAAAATTATATCTGTAATGACTAGGTGCAATGATTGCTAAAGTTCTAGCATGATCGATTCCATATAAAGCAGTCAACTCATGTCCCATCATATGTACTGCCCAATCAGTAGGAACTCCTTTTTGGATCAAGCCATTTAATGCCATTGTACAGGACCACATAAAATTTGAAGCAGCTTCATAGTCAGAAGGATCAGCAATAATTCGAGGGGCAATCTCAATGAGCGTTTGCATAATGCCTTCCGAAAATCTGTCCTGAAGAAATGCGCCAGCAGGGTAAGTCATATATTGTTCTAAAACATGAGTGAAAGCATCTATCACACCATTTGCCAATTGTCGTTTAGGAACAGAATGTACAACTTGTGGGTCAAGAATTGAAAATTGTGGGAATAATCCAGGGCCACCCATTGTTAGTTTTTCTTTTGTAGAAGCTCTTGTGATTACTGCCCCAGAGTTCATTTCAGACCCAGTAGCAGGTAGTGTCAAAACAGTCGCAAAAGGCATTCCTTCAAAAGTTCGAACTCGTTTTTTTAAAATATCCCAAGGCTCGTCACCTTCATAGTTTGCAGCAGAAGATAGAAATTTTACTCCATCAATAACAGAACCTCCTCCAACTGCTAACAAATAATTTACATTTTCTTTTTTGATAATAGCTAGTGCATCCATCAAAATGTCATATTCAGGATTGGCAGGGATACCTCCAAATTCAATTACTTCAAATCCTTTGAGCGCACTTTGAACTTGGTCATAAATACCATTGCGTTTAATACTTCCTCCTCCATAAAGCATCATTACTTTTGCTTCTTTTGGAAGTTCAGTTGCCAATTTTGCAATGGTATCTTTTCCGAAAATTATTTTCGTAGGGTTTTGAAAATCAAAATTTTTCATATTGTATAAGGTTGAATTTATTTTCTAAAAATAGAATCGAAGATAGAAATAAAAATGGAATAAAATTGTTCAATGATTTTATGAAAAACTATCAGTTATAAAAATAAAAATGAACAGAGATACTGTTTAAGCTCTTACTGATAAAAGTATTTTCTAATTATGCTTCTATTTATCAAAGAAAAATATCCTGCGACCATGATTAAGAGATGACATCTTTGTGAGAAGATGTCATCTCTTAATCATTAGAATCCTGAATTGAAAAAGATCAACAAATATTGTTGAAACATATACATAACAACAATATTACATTTTTAGATTTTCATTCCTTAATTTAGCAGAGTACAAACTCTTTTAATAATTAAGCCTATTCACCATCATGAAAATTTTAAATGTTCTTCTTGTAATCTTAGCTGTTTTTCTTTTTGGGAAAATACATGCACAAACTCCTAATCTAATTATCTCTGAAATTATGTATAATCCACCTGAAGACGGAGCGGATTCCTTAGAATATATTGAGGTTTATAACAATGAAAATACAATTGTTAATTTACAAGGAATTCAATTTTCTCAAGGGGTTTCTTACTCTTTTCCAAACATCACATTAGCACCTCAAGAATATTTAGTACTTGCAAAAGACTCCATTGCTTTTCAAAATACCTTTGGAACTATAGCTTATCAATGGAATTCAGGTTCACTAAGCAATAGTGGAGAAGTTCTGGAAATTCAAGACTTCAACGGAAATATCATTGATGAAGTTGATTTTCAAAATATTTCTGATTGGCCTTCGGCAGCAAATGGTTTGGGAGCATCTTTAGTTTTATGTGATTTTGATTCAGATAATAACTTTGCAGAAAATTGGATTGCCGCTATAACTCCGACCAATATTTTTATCAATGCGCAAGAAATTATTGCCAATCCTAATGCTGAATCGGCATGTCCAACTGGGCCAATTATCAAATTTTTAGAAAGCGATATTTCGGTTGTTGAAAATAATACTTTTATTGATTTAGAAATAGTGATGGAAAAAGGAAATGCTAATTTGACAGCAGTTACTTTTTCCATAAATATTATTTCTACCGCAATTATAGATGAGGATTTTTCAATAAATAATATACCTCCTTTTCAAATCGAATTTACTCCAAACCAAGAAAAAGATACTCAGATGGTAAGTATTGAAATTATTGATGACCTCCAAATCGAAAGTAATGAGATAGTCATTTTTGAATTATCGAACCCTACAAATGAGGCGATCATTGACCCAATGCATGATACTTTTGAATTAACTATTGAAGATAATGATGCGACTTTACCTGACCTTGTAATTTCCGAAATCATGTATAATCCACCAGAGGTAGGGACGGATTCAACAGAATTTATTGAATTGTATAATAATGATACCATTGCTGTGAATTTATTGAATTACACTTTTTCGGAAGGTGTCAGTTTTACATTTCCCGAAATAATTCTTAATCCAAGTGAATATATTGTTATAGCAAGTGATTCCAATGCTTTTGCTAATTATTATGGGTTTATTCCGCTTCAATGGTCAAGTGGAAGTTTGATTAATTCAGGGGAAATAATTGAGTTGAGAAATCCGGGAGGAAGTGTTGCTGATGTAGTAGAATATGACAATACTTCGCTTTGGTCGCTAGCTGCAGATGGTAATGGCGCTTCCTTAGTACTTTGTGATTATGATTTGGATAACAATATAGCTACAAATTGGGATGCTTCTATTTCTGAAACAGGAATTATTATTGATGGGAAAACTCTAAATGCTGATCCCGGTATGGAAAACAACTGCTTTATTCCTTTAGCTACTTTTCCCATTCGAGAAATAGGAATCATGACTACAGTTGATTCCATAGGTGTTTTAGATTCTTTAAATAAAAAATGTGAGTTACAAGGAATCGTTTATGGGGTTAATTTGAATTTAGCAAACGACGGATTACAATTTGTATTGATTGATGAAAATAATGAGGGGATAACTGTTTATAGTAATTCTGAAAATTTTGGATATGAGGTGCTAGAGGGAGATGAAATAATAGTTCAAGGAACTATCGCTCAATTTAATGGACTTGCCGAAATAATCCCTGACACATTATGGAAGGTTTCCCAAAACAATACTCTTACAGATCCTGAAGAAATAACAATGCTCGATGAAACCACAGAATCACAATTAGTAAAAATTAAAAATTTAAGGATCATCAATATTGATGATTGGGATAATTCTGACCCGACTGGATTTAGTGTTGCTGTAACCAATGGCATTGATACTTTTGAGATGAGGATAGATCAGGATGTTGATTTATATCAAATACCAGCGCCAAGTTTCAATTTTAATTTAACAGGCTTGGGAGGGCAGTTTGATGAGGATTCTCCTTATTCGAGCGGCTATCAAATCTTGCCTAGATATTTTGAAGATTTAGAAATGATTACTACTGCTGAATTAATCTATGATAAAGAAGCCTTTGATTTATTTCCTAACCCAACTACGAATATTTTATTTTTTGAAAACAAAAATACCTATGAACGTTTATTGGTTGTCAACACTTTAGGCAAGCAAGTTTTTTCAAAAGAACAATTACCAAAGAAAGGTCATATTGATACAAGTAGTTGGGAGGCAGGAGTTTATATATTGATATTTTATAGATCGGAGGAAATTAAAGCATTTAAAATTTTTAAACAAAAATGAAAAGGTAAATATATAGAAAAAAAGAAATGTCAAATATTATATGTTTAAACTAATTCTCTAAAATTTTTGCCATAAAAAAATTAAATTTGACGACCTAAGATAATTCATTTTAGGTTTTCCCGTAAATCGTTACATCGTTGGTTTAAAGCATTCTGGAATCTTTTGTTAAAGAGATACCCTCTAATTTATTTATCAAAACTAAAACACATGAATGCTGAGAGATGTTCCATAAAGAATATGAGTCAATTCATATTTATTCTTTTCTTTTTCTTTTCCTTTTCTAACTCTTCCATTAGCCAATGTGTACTTACATGTAGTAATGTTCAGATTTCTTTGGATGAAAATTGCCAAGCATTGGTTACTCCCTCCATAGTTTCGAGTGGTTCCGATACCACTTGTGTTGGGCCAATAGTTGTAGATGTTTTTGATACCAATGGTGTTTTGATTCCTACGAGTCCAATTATTACAGGGGCATATATTAATCAAATATTGATTGGACAAATCACCGACCAAACCACAGGGAATACTTGCTCGGATACTATTTTGGTGGAAGATAAATTGGCTCCAATTCTTACTTGCCCTATTGATACAGGAATTTTTATTATGGAAAATCCTGACCCTTCTTTAACTCAATCTGCTACAGCGGTTGATGCATGTGGAGTGGCAATAGTTTCTCATACCGACCAAACTTCAATTTTTGGAACAGTTGGTAGCGATACTCTAGAAGTGATAACACGGACTTGGTATGCGGAAGATTTAAGTGGGAATATTGATTCCTGTATTCAATTAATTTATTTGGTCAAACCAGATTTAAGTATGGTGACTTTTCCACTTCATCTAGATAATATTCAATCTCCAGCATTGGAATGTGGTAGTGAAAATACATCTATTTCTAATTGTGGTGAACCTCATATCAATGGTTATTTAGTTAATAATATCAATGGATTTAGTAGTTCTCATATTGACAATCAAGTAAATTTATGTGATGGGACTTATGCACTTTATAGGGAATGGAAGGTCATTGATTTATTGGCAGTAGATGATGTTGAGCAGAGTCAAATTATCATGGTCAATGATGAAACTGCTCCCGATTTAACTTGCCCTGCTGATATTACTATTTCTACAGGTGGAGCCAATTGTGCAGCAACAGTTATTATTCCAAATCCATTGACAAGCGATCCTTGTTCAAGTACGGATAGTATAACAATAATCTTACAAGTTTCATCTGGACAGATAAATGGGAACACGATTTATGATTTGGATTATGGAACTCATAATGCTACTTGTGTCGCTACAGATGCTTGTGGAAATCAATCTACTTGTAATTTTAATATTACAGTAATGGATACACAGCCTCCAGTAGCGGTTTCAAGTAGTAGCCCAAATGTCACGTTAGTTCCTGTAGGCCCTACATTGGTAAATGCGAGTACATTCGATGATGGAAGTTGGGATAATTGCGGGAACATAACATTATCTGCACGTAGAATGAATAATGCAACTACCTGTGATTCATTGGATGCTCAATTTGCTCCAATGGTTCCATTTTATTGTTGCGATGTGGGAGATACGATTATGGTTGAATTAAAAGCTGAAGATGACAGCGGTAATGCTAGTTATGCGATGTCGCAGGTATCAGTTTATGATAATACCAATCCTGGAATCCTTTGTGCTGATCCTATAACTATTGATTGTACTGCTGATTATTCGGATTTAAATATCACCGGCCATCCCAATGCCACCGATAATTGTGCAGGATTTCAAATGGAATATAGTGATGTAGAAGACATTAATATGTGTGGAGAAGGAACGGTAACTCGGACTTGGAATATCGTAGATGCTTCTGGACATACTGCAAATTGTACTCAAATTATTACGCTTGAAAATCCAAATGTATTTTATATAAACCCTACAGATCCTCTTGATCCAGATGATGATATTATTTGGCCATTGAATTTTACTTCTTTTACCTGTAATGGAATTTATAATCCAGATAGTCTGCCAGCTGGATATGACTATCCTGAAATTACAGTCGATACATGTCAAGATATTGGGATTTCATTTATTGATACTGATATTACAAATGTTCAAGGTGCATGTCGAAAAATATTAAGAACGTGGACGATAATTGATTTTTGCCAATTCAATCCTTTGACTTTTGAAGGGAAATGGGAATATGGGCAAATTATCGAAATCCTTAATTCAGAGCAACCACAATTTGAAGAGGTGTGCGAAGATTTAGTTTTTTGTAGTATGGATACTCAATGTCAGGATGAAAATTTTACCATCTCCATAGCTGCAACGGATGATTGTACTCCTGAAAATGAACTGACTTATGAATATGAATTGGATCTCTTTAAGGATGGAAGCATAGATGAAACTGATGTAGGAAATTCAATTAATATTGATTTTCCAATAGGGATTCATAACATTACATTTACGGTAGAAGACGGATGTGGTCAAACGAATAGTTGTACCTATGATTTTGAAGTAGTGGATTGCCTTTTACCAAATCCAGTTTGTTATTTAAGCTTGGGAATTCAACTAAATGGTGACAATATTACGATCAATGCTGCCGACCTTAATGAAGGAAGTAGTGATAATTGTTCTCCAGTTGAAGATTTAATTTATTCTTTCTCTGCTGATACCACTAATACCGATAGTATTTTTACTTGCGATGATGTTGGATTCAATGATGTACAAATATGGGTAACGGATTTAGATGGTAACCAATCATTTTGTACTGCATATGTAGAAATTCAAGATAATGGAAATATTTGTACTCCAGTATCTACTGCATCAGTTATCGGAAGTATCCAAAACGAAGTAGGGGAGAATATTGAACAAGTTGAACTTCATGTCAATAACACTAGTCTTCCGCCATTTATTACTGGCCAAGATGGTTTGTTTTCTTTCTTAAATTTATCCACAGGACAAGACTATGAACTCGAACCTCAAAAAACAATTAATCCATTAAATGGAGTAACTACTTTTGATATTGTTTTGATTTCTAAACATATTTTGGGACTAGAACTTTTGGATTCTCCTTATAAAATTATCGCAGCAGATGCTAATGAAAGTGGTTCGATTTCAGCACTTGATATGGTGGTGATCCGTAAATTGATTTTGCATTTTGAAGATGATTTTGATAATGGAAAATCATGGAGATTTGTAGATGGAAATTATGTTTTTAATGATCCAACACAACCATTAAATGAAGACTTTACAGAAGTTATTGAGATTGATAATTTAACCTCCAATATGGACTTTGACTTTGTAGCCATCAAAAAAGGAGATGTCAATAATAGCGCTATTCCTAATAATTTACTTTCGACTCAAACACGAACTAGGGCAAACAACCTATCTTTACACCTTGATAATCAACAGTTTACACGTAATCAAAAAGTAAAAGTTGATTTCAATTCTTCAAATTTTAATAATATTGAAGGCTTTCAGTTTACGTTATTTTTTAATCCTGACCAACTTGATTTTGAGCATATTCAGTCTTCCAATTTGCCCAATTGGAATTCTAATAACTTTAATTTGCAGCAAGTTGGTGAAGGACAAATTACGATCAGTTGGAATGGCCAACCATTAGATTTAGCAGCAGATCAAACCATTTTAAGTTTGGAATTGACTGCTAAAACTAATGGAGAATTGGAAGGTGCAATCGAAGTACGTTCTAATCCAACTGCAGCGGAGGCTTATGGAAATGGAGAAATTTTAGGAATGGAATTAAATTCAAATATTTCTCCAAAAACCTCTTTTGTTTTATTACAAAATGTTCCAAATCCTTTCTCTGAAAAGACTATGATTGAGTTTAGAATGCCTGATGATGGAATGGTGAATTTTTCAATTTTCAATTTAGATGGAAAAATAGTTTTTGAGAATAACAATATATTTACCAAAGGGATAAATCAAATTGAAATTGATAAAAATGACATTCAACAGGAAGGTGTTTTTTATTATCAGTTGAAAACTAAATTTGGAGTATCGACTCGCAAGATGATTGTTATAAAATAATTTTAAAAGATAACTATAATTATTAACGGCAGTTTGGTATTCCATTCTGCCGTTTTTTTATTTTGCATAACTTATATAGAATACTCTGTAACAAAAATTACCTTATTGTTTTTATTGAAAAATATCCATTTCACGGTTTGAAACTGTGGCACGGCTTTATAATAAAATCGGTACGAAAACTATTTATCTCGATACTTCGTAAGTATTTAACAAATTAATAGTAAATTTATCTGAAAACATACTCAACAAAAAATGTATCTATCTTTTCCCAATTTCAATTTATATAGTATGACGCTATTATTCCTTGTTTTGCAAGGATACATTTTTGCGTTTTTATTATTAAAAAGATTCTTTGTCAAAAAACATAAATCTGACTTGTTTTTATCTTTGTTGCTTTTTATTACAGGTTATCATACCACTACATATACTATTGGTTTTTTAGGATGGTATGATACTTACAAGAATACAAAAATCAATTATTTTTTAATTGATTTTGTTTTAGCGATAGGACCATTAGTTTATTTTTATATAAAAAGTATTACACAATCGTATTTTAAATTTAGAAAAATAGATTTTATTCATTTCGTTCCTGCCATTTTATTTTTCATTTATAAAACTTTTATGTACTTCTATGATGCACAGCAACCAGGATTTGATGAAGTACAAAATGGTTGGTTTTTAAGTAATGTGCATTGGCAGTATGTTTCTTTTTGGCTTGGACCACTTAAAGATTTATTATTTTTAGGGTATTGCTCTTACGCAGTTTGGTTATATTCAAAATACCGAAAAAATATTAATCAATATTTTTCCAATATCTACAATGTTGAATTAAATTGGATACGTGTTTTTTTATTTTTATTTATCGGCTTATTTATTTTTAATACCATTTTGGCAATTACCGATTTTTCCTTTTTTGAAAATCATTGGAAGCAACGATGGTGGGGGAATTTGGCTGGTGCATTTATTATGCTTTATGTGGGGATGATGGGATACTTTTCAGATTTGTCGAAGGTATTTAATTTGGAATCACCTTTGCCTTCAATTGTAGAAACATCAAGCCCAGATAATGCTATAGTTGTAAATACTTTTCAAAATGAGTACCCTGATTTTGACAGGTATAAAAAGCAAGTCTCGTCCTATATGGAGACACATCAACCTTTTTTAAATCCAGAAATTACGCTACCTGAATTAGCGAAAGAATTAAAAATTAATGCGAATCATTTATCGCAAATTATTAATAATGGTTTTGGCAAAAATTTTAATGAATTTATCAATGGATATCGAGTAGAAATGGTGAAAACTAAATTACAAGATAAATCATTAGAACATCTTTCTTTATTGGGGATTGCTTTAGAGTGTGGATTTAATAGTAAGGCTACTTTTAATCGAGTTTTTAAAAAAATTACGAATCAATCTCCTTCGCAATTTCAAAAGAGTCTAAGCTAAAAATCTAATTAGTTACCAATATTTAAATTTATTAGGAGTTTATTTCAAGTCTCAAAATCCCATTTTGAGCCGTCTCATATTAATTTAAGGCGATTTTAGTAGGTTTTTGAAGCAATTTTGGATCATAATTAATTTTTAAACCAAAATTATTTCAAAATGAAAAAGTTATTAAAAGCGTCTATTCTACTATTTATTATCCTTTTTGGAAATCTATTTCTTACCACTTTGACTGCACAATCTACAGCAGTTAGTAATTCCGACTTTAAAGATTTACAGAATGAATGGAAAGGAAATTTACAATACCTCAACTATCAAGATGATGAAAGTAAGGTCACAATTCCATGTACGATGACCACCAATTTCGATCAGGATATGCTTCATTTTAAGATCACTTTTGATGAAATGAAAAATGGAAAGAAGATGACCAGCCAAAGCAGTATTCAAATTGCAAAAGATGGAAAAAATTTAGTAATGGATGGTGAAGAATGGGAAATTCTATCTAATGAAAAAACGGAAAATCAACTTCAAATAATTGCAATAAAAAGAGGAGAAGATAATAGTCGCCCATCTGATCTAAGAATGACATTTACTTTCCAAAAAGGGAAATCACTCATATGGGAAAAAGATGTTAAATATGATGGTACAACTACCTTTTTTAATCGCAATCAATTTTCATTTAGTTTATAAAAAAATAAGACTATAAATCATACTTAATTTCAAATTTTAAAAAAAATAAAATCATGAAGAAATCAATAATAAGAATCACGTTATTTTTAACAATAATATTACAATTTAATTTTGCGATTGCTCAAATCAAAGGAAACGGTAAGATGGTGACACAAGAAATTAAAGTTGTTCCATTTGAAAAAGTAAATATTAATTTTCCTGTTATGCTGACTTTGGACGCTAATGCAGAGTATTCGCTAACGATCATTACTGATGAAAATATTCTTCCAGAAATAGTTTTGGAAAACAAAAACAATCAAATTTCAATTTTACAAGACAAATGGATAGCGCCCACTAAAATGGTAAATGTAATAATTGGAACAAAAGGCTTAACAACATTAACAACAGATGGCTATGGAAATGCGAATGTTTTCAATCTAGAAGAGGAATATTTAACGGTGAATAATTCTGTTGGAAAAGTATTGTTATCTGGAAAGGTAAATACATTGAATTTTAAGATGAATACAGGCGATCTCAATGCCGAAAAATTAGTAGCTCAGCATGTCAATGGAATAATTTCAAGTCATGGAGAGGCCATTGTCAATGCTAAGGAATCAATAGATGCCGATATTTCTGATAATGGGAAATTGGTTTATTTAAGCAAACCTTCAGCCTTTAAAGTAAATATTGATAATGATGGAGCTGTACTTTCTTTGGAAGAAGACCGATCAAAAAAGGTGGAAGTAGATCCTGTTAAATATGTAAAACTAAAATTACATAACAATAGATTTACTAGAATTCAAACCTATGTAAAAGGACCGAAGAATCGAAAGTTTAGTTATGGAATGCCTTTTAATCCAAAACAGAAAAGAGCTGAAAATTACCCAGTAGGTACCCAGATATTTAAAGTTGGAAAATTTGGTAATCGAAAATTATTGGTAACTGTCAAGGCTGAGGATGAAGGGAAAGTGGTAGATTTATTTGAATCGAATTGATTTTAAATTTTAATCACAAGAGGCACACAAAAAAACGCGTTAAAACTTTTGTGTTTCTTTTGAGCCTTTTGTGGTTAAAATAAAAACTAAGAATTAATAAATTCAATCATCCGTTTTTGCATTTTTTTATCAGGCAATTTTCCAAAACCAGCTTTTACATTATCACGCATATGTTTAGGTTTAGAAGTACCTGGAATTACGCAAGTAACAGCAGGGTGTGCCAAGATAAATTTTAAAAACATCTGCCCCCAACTTTCAGCATCAAATTCCTTTGCCCAATTCGGAAATTCCTTTCCTTTTACTTTTCTAAAAAGAGAACCACCTTCGTAAGGTCGATTAATTAAAACAGCAATTCCTTTATCTTTTGCTAATGGTAAAATTCGTTCTGCGGCATCTCGAACAGCAAGATTATAATTGATTTGGATAAAATCCAATGACTCATTTTTCATAATCCTTTCCATCTCCTTATAACCACCTGAATGGTAATGTGTGATTCCAATGTATCGAATTTTCTTTTCCTCCTTCCATGCTTTCAAAGTCTTTAAATGAGTTTTCCAATCCACTAAATTATGAACTTGCATCAAATCCATAGGAGAGGCTTTCATTAAATTGATAGAAGTTTTCATTTGTTCAATTCCTTCTTCTTTGCCAGATGTCCAAACTTTGGTAGCTTCAAAAATTTTATTTTTTATTTTTAATTCTGAAGTTAATTCGCCTACTACTTTTTCTGATCGACCATACATAGGAGAGGAATCAATTAGTGAACCACCATTGTCAACTAAAATGTTTAATACTTCTTTGAGTGGTTCTCTTTCTTGAGTTGAAGTTCCGACATCAAAACTTTGCCATGTTCCCAAACCAATAATTGGAACCTCTTCATTGGTCGAATGGATGATACGTGTATTCATTGTTTTTTTTTCGATTGAATTAGAGAAAGAAGGCATTAAAAATGAAGATCCTCCCAAGGCCAGCAACTTTGTGGCTTCTCTTCGAGACATTTGGTTTCTAAGGTATTTCATAAAAACTAAAATTAAGTGACATCAAATAATCACAAAGTTATCACAAAACCTTAAAACTTTGAAAATGTATCTATTTTTTTACACCTTGCTTTTTGTTCGTAAGTTGTTGATTATTAGTCTTTTATACAGTTTTTTATTTCGATTTTGAAAAAATATTCAAAATGTAGCTTTATGAATTCTGTCTAATCAAAGACATTAATCTCCAGTCTTGTAAATTATCCTTGTAGAGTAATCGCAAAAAATTATTCAACTTTCCCTCACACTAGGGTAAAAAAAAATTAGACATTATGACAAAAGCAAAACTCTTTCAACTATTTACTTTATTGTGTTTTTTAGCTTTGGGCAACCAGCTAAATGCACAATGTGAGTCAACCACTATTCAAACTACAAGTGGAGCAACGACAGTTTACACCTGCCCTGGAGACACTAATGACGACTTTATAGATTTTGAAAATACTGGAAATGGAACGACTAATTTTGTATACGTAGCTACCGATCAGAATAATAATATTTTAGGAATAAATATGACTAGTACTTTTAACTTCGAAGGTGCAGGACAAGGAACTTGTCTCGTTTGGGGTTTTAGTTATACTGGAAATATTACTGCACAGCAAGGAGATTTTTTATTTGGAACACCATTCTCTGATGGTTGTTTTCAGATTTCAGATAACCTTGTTCGAGTCGTAAGAGATACTCCTGATGGAGGAACAATTAATAATACCGCTGGAAGCAACACCCTTACTTTTTGTACTACAGATGCTTCACCTGATGTAGTAACTTATAATCATTCTTCAGCTTCCTCAAGTGCATACGCATATGTAATTACAGATGCTAACAATAATATCTTAGGAAATACCAGCGAGCAAAGTTTTGATTTTAATGGAGTTCCTGCAGGTGTTTGTAGAATTTGGGGGCTTTCTTATTCAGGAAATTTGACCTTAAATATGGGAGAAAATGCAGCTTCGGTAAGTTTGTCGGATGATTGTTTTGATCTTTCTGATAACTTTATTGAAGTGACTCGAACAGATGTTGATGGAGGAACTGTTGCTGATGCAAATGGTGCAACGAATCTTGTTACCTGTGCAGGAGATGGAACTGATGATGTTGTAACTTTTACCCATCAAACTAACTCAGGATCAACTTATGGATATATCATCACAGATGAAAACAATATGGTTTTAGGATTACCTCCAGGGAACTCTCAAAATTTTGAAGGAGCGGGAGAAGGTGTTTGTAGAGTATGGGGAATTTCATATACAGGTAGTTTGACCATTTTTGGTGGTGATAATATTTTAAATAAAACACTTTCAGATGATTGTTTTGATCTTTCAGATAATTTTATTGAAGTCGTAAGAACAGGAGTTGATGGAGGATCAGTTTATACTACTAATGGTGAGTCAATGGTTTACACTTGCCCTGGCGATGGAGTGGATGATGTAATTGAATTTATGCATACCAATGATTCTCCTGCAAATTTCACCTATGTAATTACTGATACAGATGGAAATATTTTAGGCTTACCTTCAGGGAACTCTCAAAATTTTGAAGGAGCAGGTTCTGGAACTTGTTTGGTATGGGGGCTTTCTTATACTGGAAATTTAACCGCTATGATGGGAGACAATGCAATGACAACTGCTCTTTCTGATGGCTGTTTTGGTCTTTCCTCCAACTTTATAACTGTAGTAAGAGATGTAGCAGATGGTGGTACCGTAAGTACTGCAAGTGGAGCGACTACTGCTTATACCTGCCCTGGAAATGGAGTAGCTGATGTAATTGAGTTTGCTCATGTTTCAGGTTCAAGTGCGAATTATGCATATGTCGTTACTGATGATAATAATAATATACTAGGACTTCCTCCAGGGAATGCACAAAATTTTGAAGGTGCTCCAGCTGGTACTTGTCGAGTATGGGGACTTTCTTATACAGGGACTATTCTTGTTGGTGTAGGCGACAATGCTGCGACTTCAACTTTAACTGATGGATGTTTTAGTCTTTCTTCAAATTTTGTAACGATCGTAAGAGAACAACCTCAAGCAGGTACATTGGATGCAGGTGGAGCAACTACAGTTTACACTTGTCCTGGAGATGGAAATGATGATATCATTGATTTTTCTGCAAATGGTTTTAATCAAAATTACCAATTGGTAATCACAGATGACAGTTATAATATATTAGGATTACCGGGAGGATCTTCTCAAAATTTTGAAGGTGCGGGAACAGGAGTTTGTTTAGCTTGGGGAGTTTCATATACAGGTGATATTCTTGCAGTTGCAGGTGATAATATTTTTAGTAATACTTTTTCAAGTGATTGTTGGGATTTTTCAAATCCAGTAAGAGTAGTGAGAGATACCCCAGATGGTGGTACACTTCAAAATAATGGAGGCGCAAATCAAGTAACATTTTGTACTACTGATGGAAACCCAGATGTGATTTCTTACAGTCATACTAATTCTTCTAACAGCGCATACACGTATTTAATTACAGATGCAAATAATAATATTTTAGGGATTCATCCTGCACAAGATTTTAACTTTGAAGGCGTTCCTGCTGGAGTTTGTAGAATTTGGGGATTATCTTATTCAGGAACTCTATTGGCTATGATGGGACAAAATGCTGCGACCGAAACGCTTTCTGATGGATGTTTTGATTTGTCTTCCAATTTTATAGAAGTTACCCGAACTGATGTTCATGGAGGAACAGTTGCAATGCCTTCAGGAGCAACAGAACGATATACTTGTACACAAGATGGAAATGCAGATGTAGTAATGTTTACTCATGATAATAATTCTCCTTCAGCATACGCCTATATTATTACGGATAGTGATAACAATATATTAGGATTACCTCCAGGAGATATGGCTGATTTTGATGGTGCACCTGCTGGAACTTGTAGAGTATGGGGAATTTCTTACACAGGTGATTTGACACTTTTTGTAGGCGATAATATTGATAATAAATCATTGTCAACAGATTGTTACGACTTATCGGATAACTATATTTCTATCATTAGAGATACACCAGAAGGAGGAACAGTTGCAATGCCTTCAGGAGCAACAGAGCGATATACTTGTACACAAGATGGTACTCCAGATGTGGTAATGTTTACCAATCAAGGAACATCAAATTCCAAATATGCTTATATCATTACAAGTCCTACCCTAGAAATTTTAGGAATTGAATTAAATGATTTCCATGATTTTGATAATGCACCTCCTGGGACATGTTGGGTATGGGGAATGGCTTATACGGGAAGTATTACGGCGCAAGTTGGAGACCAAGCAGATGTAGTTGCATTGACAGATGATTGTTTTGATTTGTCTGATAATTTTATTGCAGTCATGAGAGACAACCCAGATGGTGGAACAGTTCAAACAATAGATGGAGAAACTTCAATTACAATTACTGCGGGTGATGGTACTGATGACATTATTGAATTTGAAAGTTTAGGAACTTCTAATTCTAACTTTGCCTATGTCATTACAGACGATCAAAATAATATTCTTGGATTGCCTTCTGGAAATAGTCAAAATTTTGAGGGAGCAGGAGTTGGAGTTTGTCGAGTATGGGGATTGTCATACACAGGAAATATTTTAGTAGGAATGGGAGACAATGCTGCAACTTCAGATTTGACAGATGATTGTTTTAGTTTGTCTAGCAACTTTATTGAAGTCAATAGAGTATCTGGTTTAATTGCACAGCCTAATATTAATAGTGTTGATAACAATGTACTTGCAAATGAATTTTCTATTTATCCAAATCCATCAAGTGATTATATTCATATGAATTTTGGAAAAAATATTACTGGTACAACTGCTCAATTACAGATCGTAACGATCCAAGGACAAGTGGTCATGACTCGTGATTATGATGTTGAAAATATCATGAATCAAACTACTGATTTGAATATTGAAGGACTGGATGCAGGTATATATTTTGTAAATATTAAAACGGAAGGTGATTTTATCACGACACGTTTAGTGAAACGGTAATTAATATTTCTGTATAATAATAGTTTTGAGTCGCCATTCTTTAATAGGATTGGCGACTTTTTTTTTTAAGCACAAAAGAGACGTGGGAATAAGGGAACAATAGAATAGGGAATTTCGAAGGAAGAAGTTTGACGAATATTGGTGATTCTTTTGTCACAATTATTTCGTCAAACTTCTTCCTTCGAAATTCCCTATTCTATTGTTCCCTTATTCCCACGTCCCACGTCTCTTCTTCGTTTGGTGAATTACTTGACATTAACTATTTTTGTTCGCCTATTAGAAAACTTCCTTTATATTATTTCATAATATTTTTCAGACAACAATTCGTTATTAATGATGTCTTTTAATAAAGACAATACATTTAGTAACGGTCAAATAATAAGTTTCCGATTTAGACGAGGATATTTTGTTCTCAGTTTTTATTTTAATGAGGAATAATTGTTATTACTTTGACTGAATTAAAATGAAAAATGAGGGCAAAAGATTCCGTCCAAATTGGGAAATTATTATTTGACCGTTACTTAGTATAACATAACACGACACAAAATTTTTAAATTCAACTATTTATTCAATGAAAAAGATTAAAATTTTTGTTGCTCTAATTTTTATGAGCCAACTCATTTTTGCTCAACCAGAAAGGTGGCAACAAGCAGCCAATTATAAAATGGATATTGATTTTGATGTAAAAAAACATCAATTCAAAGGAAAGCAAACGATTGTTTATACGAATAATTCCCCCGATCAGTTAGATAGAGTTTTCTACCATTTATATTTTAATGCCTTCCAACCTGGCAGTATGATGGATATTCGTTCGCAAACAATTGCTGATGCAGATTCTCGAGTGGGAAGCCGTATTGGAGGATTGAGTAAAAAAGAAATTGGTTATCATAAAATCAAATCCCTTAAACAGAATGGGAAAAAAGTAAAATTCGAGATGGTGGGTACGATCTTAGAAGTAAAACTTAATAAGCCTATCGAACCAAATACAACCACTACATTTGAAATGGAATTTGAATCGCAAGTACCATTACAGATCCGTCGTTCTGGTAGACATAATAAAGAAGGAATCGACTATTCGATGTCCCAATGGTATCCTAAATTATGTGAGTATGATTACCAAGGATGGCATGCCAATCCATATGTTGGAAGAGAGTTTTATGGCATTTGGGGAGATTGGGAAGTGAATATTACCATTGATAAAAATTATGTAGTTGCAGCAACTGGTTTCCTTGAAAACTGGAGTGTGATCGGAGCAGGTTATGAACCTAAGGGCGAAACTGTTAAACCTCCAAAAGGTGATAAAAAGACTTGGATGTTTAAAGCTAAAAATGTACATGACTTTGTATGGGCAGCTGATCCAGATTACAAACACACAAAGTTAGAGCGAAAAGATGGATTGACAGTTCACTACTTTTATATAGAAAGTGAAAAGACTAAAGATACTTGGGCGAGATTGCCACAAGTGATGGATGCAGCTTTTAATTTTATCAATAAGAAATATGGAGAATATCCATATAAGCAATATTCATTTATTCAAGGTGGAGATGGTGGAATGGAATATCCACAGGCAACTTTGATTACTGGTCATCGTCGATTTGGAAGTTTGGTTGGAGTGTCTGTTCATGAGTTGATGCACAGTTGGTATCAAATGGTATTAGGAACGAATGAAAGTTTATATCCTTGGATGGACGAAGGGTTTACAAGTTATGCTTCGGCAGAAGTGATGAATTATTTGGCAGCGGAAGGATTACTTCCTGGAAGGACAGGAAAAGAGGCAGTTGATATTCATAAAAGTGATTATATGGGGTACATGAATATTGTATCAAGTGGAGTGGAAGAACCATTAATTACACATGCCGATCACTTTAATACCAACTATGCTTACGGTGTAGGTTCTTATGTAAAAGGGGCTGTATTTTTACATCAGCTTCAATATATTATTGGAAAAGAAGCATTTGATAAAGGTATGTTGGCGTACTACAATACTTGGAAATTCAAGCACCCAAATGCGAATGACTTTATCAGAATTATGGAAAAAGAATCTGGTTTGGAATTAGATTGGTATCGGGAGTATTGGGTGAATTCTACACATACTGTTGACTATGGTGTAAAAAGTATTACAAAATCTGGAAAGAAAAAATCAAAAATTGTATTGGAAAGAGTAGGACGGATGCCAATGCCTTTGGATGTTTTAGTAGTTCATGATGGAGGTAAAGAGGTTTTGATAAATATTCCATTACGAATTATGAGAGGTAAAAAAGGTAGTGATAGTTTGATGAAAAAGAAGGGAAGAGATATGGAAACCATAGAAGATTGGCCTTGGACAAATCCAACTTATGAATTCGAAATTCCTTGTAAAATAAGCGAGGTAGAAAAAGTAATTATTGATCCTTCTTGGAGATTGGCTGATGTAGATAGAAATAATAATGAGGGAACTCCTGATGTGATTAAACCTTAAGAAAAGAATGCTTGAATACTGTGCTAAGGAATGCGAAATAAATAGATTCAGAGTTTTCGCTGTTTCTTTTGCCCTTATTTTCCACTTTGAAATCAATCATTTATCCAGATAAACTCATGCTTTCAAAGCAAAAACTAAGAACAAAATAAACGACCGAAAATTCTGGATCTATTTAATTCGCATTCCTAAGGAAGTTTGAAGAAATAAATTTGAACCATTTAAATTATTTTCTGATGTTACGTAGGAACGATTTATCGTGTTCATTTTTTCAAGAAAAAAATGAAGACGATAAATCGTTTATGCGAAAAGTGAGTTATTTTGCCAAATTTCTTTTTTCAAATTTCCTTAGCACAGCCTTTTATTATTACATATTCCAAGTACTTATTCCTTTCTATTTTTATAATAATAATAGGTAGAAGTTTGCGACCGAACAGGGCCTTTTGATTTTGGTTTATTAAAAATATTTTGGTTATTTCTATCTATAATTCTAGCTTTTACATTGTCTTGTAATTGGATTGCGATAATTTCTTTAATTTCATTTTTGATGCTTTCATTATAAATGGGGAAAGCTGTTTCAATTCGCTTACTTAAGTTTCTATACATCCAGTCTGCGGAAGAGATATAAACTTTATCGTCTCCATTATTATGAAAAATAAAGACTCGGCTATGTTCTAAAAATCGATCAACAATACTTATTACTTGTATATTTTCACTCAATCCTGAAATGCCAGGAACCAAACAACATAATCCTCGAATAATCATTTTTATTTTTACACCCGCCTGACTTGCTTCATATAATTTAATAATCATTTCTTTATCCTCAAGACTATTCATCTTGAGAATCATCCGAGCGGTTTTACCAGCTTTTGCATTCTCTATTTCTTGATCAATTAATTTGATAAGGTCAGATCGTAAATTAAATTGTCCAACCAAAAGGTGTTTAAAATCATTAGGCACATTCTCCACCGATTCTAAAAAAGAAAAGACTTGTTTTACTTCAGAAGTAATTCTTTTATCACGAGTGAAAAAACCTAGATCTGTATAAATTTTGGCAGTATCCTCATGGAAGTTTCCTGAACTTAGGTAAGTGTAAATATTAGTTTTACCATTTTCAGTTCTTTTTACCATTGCTAATTTGGAATGTACTTTCAAGCCAGGGAAACTATAACTAACATTAACACCTGCTTTTTCCAAACTCTCCCCCCATTTTAAATTAGCCTCTTCATCAAATCGAGCTTTGATTTCAATAAAGGCATATACCTTTTTCCCTGATTTAGCCGCACGCATTAAAGCTTGCATGATTCGTGATTTTTTAGCTACTCGATATTGAACTATTCTAATTTCAGTAACATATGGATCACGAGAAGCATCTTCAAAAAAACGAACCACAGGCTCATAAGTATGATATGGAAAATGAACCAAATGATCTTTCTTTTTGATTTCATCAAAAATACTTGTCTCAGGAGTCAATGCAGGATAGGGAAGGGGAGGCAGAGGAGTAACTTTTAAATGATCTTTTCCAAAATCAGGAAATTTAAAAAAGTCAAAATTATTGTGATATCGTCCTTCAGGAAGTAAGTCTAATTTATCCAATTCAAATGATTCCTTCAAGAAATCCAAAAGGTGTGAAGGCATCGCTGAATCATAAACTAACCTTGCCGCAGGACCAACATTTCTCTTTTTTAAACTCTTACTTATTTTTTCCAAAAGGTTTCCCGAAAATTCATCGTCTATATATAACTCTGCATCTCGTGTCAATTTTATAGAATAAGAGTTGACAATTTTATATCCTGGAAACATCCACTTGACTGCTTGCCGAATGATATTATCTAAGATAATAACATCATTGGTTTTTTCTTTAGATGGAAGTTCGATAAAACGAGGAAGGTACTTGGATGGAATTTTCATGATGGCATAATGCTCATTGTTTTCCGCAAGCCCTGCACTTTTGTCTTGTAAAAGAATAGCTAGATATAATTCCGAATTATTAAGAAATGGACGGATTTTATTTTTGATTAACAGTACTGGTTGTATAAATGGTTGAACATCATCCTGAATATAACTGTCAATAAAAATCTGTTGTTCTTCATTCAATTCATCGTACCTAAGAATATTGATTTTATTTTTTTCCAGTTCAGGAAGAATAAGTTCTTTAAATATTCTTTTAACCTCAACTTGTTGCAGGTTTACAATTTTTAATACCCGCTTCAAAACATCTTTAGGGTTATAATCTAATTTTCGTTTTGTCTTTTTTCCAACCCGTACAAGGTTTCTTAAATTAGCTACTCGTACCCTAAAAAATTCACCTAGGTTATTAGAATAAATTGCTAAGAATTTTATTTTTTCAAATAAAGGAGTCCCCGGATCTTTTGCTTCTTGCAAAACCCGTTCGTTAAAATATAGCCAACTGATATCCCTATGTAAATAAGGATATGCTTTCTTTTCTTCAGTTATTTCTTTTGTCATTCTAGTTGTTTTCAATCGAAATCAATTAAAATCTAAATATCAATATAAAGTCTAATTTATATTGACATTTTTCTTTTAATTGAAAGTTACGTTTTAGCATTTTTTATAGAGTAAGAATCCCATGTAGGAGCATTGTTAATAGCTGGAATTAATTGATCTAGTTCTGTTACTTCTGCCCAAATATCTCGATGTTGCTTGCCCATGAAATTTTCACTAATGCATTTATTTAAAGTTTCAATAATCGGATTATAAAATTCATCATAATTATAAATAATAATGGGTTGTGAAATTAACCCTAATCGTTTTGCACTCAAGACTTCAAATAATTCTTCAAATGTACCTACTCCTCCTGGCAATGCAATTATAGCATCTGTTCCTTCAATTAATATTTTTTTACGCTCTGCCATATCTTCTGTTTCAATCATTTCTTGAACCCCTTTGTGATCCCATTCTATGGCTTTCATAAATTTTGGAATTACACCTTTTACATAACCTCCATTCTCCAAAGAACTATCAGCCAATGTTCCCATCAAACCTGAAGAACCTCCGCCATAAATTATTGTGATATTTTCATTAGCTAAAAGCTTTCCAATTTTCCTCGTTTCATCATAATATTTTTGAGGAAGTGTATTGCTTGAAGAACAGTAAATGGTTACTTTTTTTAGCATTTTATAAATGTTTGAATTTGATTGATTTAGTTTTAATTTGTTTGGGGTGGTTTGAATTAGTTTGAGGGTGTTTGATGTTGTTTTGATTCTTGGTCGTTGTCGGATATACATCCGACTGCCAAAAATCAAAACAATCTCAAACCATCTTAAACTAAAACAAACTCATCTGTTGCCCTTCATCTTCGTAGAATTTCGGGCCACGAGTTTCCACATCAAAAGTTTTTTGCAATTGATGAACTAAATATAATGACAAGTCGGGAGATAATAAATTATCGGGTTCATGAGGAAAGAAATAAACTTCAGAAAGTCCTTGTGAGGACCATTGCTCTAATCTTTTCACCCAATCATCAGTTCTTTTGTAATCGGTAGGATGTAAGTCATTCCCCACAAATCGAATCATAGCAATGTCGGTAGAAACATGCATATGTAAAACATCTCTTCGTCCAGCTACATCTGTATTTACCCAAGCAATATTATACTTTTTTAACAAATCAAAGACTTCTTTTTGATTTTTTTTTGTGGAAAAAATACTTTCATGTCGTAATTCTACCGCAAGCCTAATATTTGTGGGAAATCTTTTTAAAAAATGCTCCAATAAACCCATTCGATCCATTCCAAAATAAGGTGGTAATTGCATAAAACAACAACCCAATTTATCTTCCAATCCTAAAATAGATTCACAAAATTGCTCAAGTTGATCGTTACTAGCGGCAAGATCACTTCTATGACTTATGGTTTGAGGGATTTTTGGACAAAATTTGAAATCAGGAGTGGATTCGTTTTTCCATTTTTCGATAGTAGAATCAGTTGGGATTCTATAGTGCGTAGTATTTAATTCAATAGTGTTGAATTGCTTGGCGTACTCTTTTAAGTAGTTTTTTGTAGGTGTTTTGGTTGGGTAAGTTTTTCCTACCCATTCTTTCATACTCCAGCCTGTACAACCGATGAATACTTTTAAAGGGGTATTCTTTTTAGGAAGATTTTCAAATATGGATGTATTATCAATAGGATCATTTGGTAGTGAAAAATTCACATTTGAGATATCTGGTAGTTTTCCGAATTTCATGTTTGCTATGTATTTTCAAACCACAAAAGGGACAAAAGGTGGACAAAAGATTTTTTCACATAGTACGGTGATCCTTTTTTCAATATGTTCTTTCACCATAATATGTGAAAAAATCTTTTGTCCACCTTTTGTCCCTTTTGTGGTTTAGAATCAAATTTTTTTTATTTCAAATAAACCGCCTTTTCCCCTCTACCTTTTATCTGCACATCAATATCATCATGCAAAGTGGTAAATAAAGAAACACCCACATAATCCACTTTAATCGGAAATGATTTATGCTTTCGATCTACCAAAACTGCTACTTGAATTTTTTTAGGAACCACTTCCAATAAAGGTTTGATGGCATAAAAAATAGTTCTTCCTGTATTCGCAACATCATCTACGACAATGATAGTTTTATCATTTAATTCTTCAGGAGGAAGCCCTATTTCGACTTCAGATTCAAGTGGATTGGCAGGACTTAAATTGATTTGAGTCAAAGTAATGGTATTATCAGTAAGTTGAGCCAAATTGCGTTTTATCATTTTTGCAAAGCCCAAACCATTATTATTGATGCCTGCCAATATAATTTCCTTTTCGCCAAAATTTTGTTCCAAAATCTCAATAGCGAGTCGTTTTATCTTTTGTTTTATCTGCCTTTGATCCAGTAATTTCATAGTGGCAATTTAGGAATTTTTTTTTATGTGTTAATGTGTATGAGAGGATAAGTGTATATTGATCAATCATTTTCTCAAAATTATTTCGTCAACATATACACCTATAAACTCCTACATCTAAACACAATTTAAAAAAAAGTAAGATTTTATTATACCTGTTTAACTCGTTATCGTATAATACCCTGTAAATTCGATTTGAAATTTAAATGGGGTACTTTGTGAGTTTGGTTTTTCAAAACAGAATTATTTAGCAAAGTTGAGTTTTGTTTATTTTTCAACGCGGAGACGCAGAGTTGAAAAATAAATTGGAGTAAGCCAATTACTAAATAGGTTGTTCCAAAACTTAAAAAATAAAAGAAGTCACCTTTATTTATTTTCAAAAAGTTATATTAGCGGCAAATGTGATTGGTAACTAGAGATTCTTGATTATGACCAAGAACTTATATTTTAACAATAAATCTACAACTTATAGAAATAATGCAATCGATCTTATTTATTATTATTACCATAATTGCTTTTGGATATGCCACAAAGCAATTTTTAAAAATCCGTCGAAATGTTCTTTTGGGAAAAGACAAAGATATTTCTGATAATTCAGGTGAGCGAATTAAAAATGTTTTGCTCATAGCCTTTGGTCAAAAGAAAATGTTTCAAAGATGGGTTCCTGCCGTGTTACACCTATTTATATATGTAGCATTTTTATTTACCCAAATCGAGTTAATCGAAATCCTTGTTGATGGAATTTTTGGAACACATCGGTTTTTTGCTCCAATGTTGGGTGGATTATATACTGCGGCCATTAGTACTATTGAATTACTTTCAGTAGGTGCATTTTTTGGAACAATTATTTTCCTTGCCAGAAGAAATCTTTTGAAAATTCCTCGATTTCATATGGATGAAATGACAGGTTTTCCAAAATTTGATGGAAATATGATTTTGGTTTTAGAGATCATTTTATTGATTGGAGTATTCAGTATGAATGGTGCAGACAAAGTACTTCAAGGCATGGGGGCTGAAAATTATCATATGACAGGAAATTTTGCAGTAAGTTCTTGGCTTGGACCTGCGTTGTTTGGAGGATTGTCAGAAGGAACATTGATAGGGATAGAGCGATTTGGTTGGTGGCTACATATCTTGACGGTTTATGCATTTTTGAATTACCTTCCTATTTCGAAGCATTTGCATATTTTATTAGCATTTCCAAATACTTATTATGCTAAACTAACTCCAAAAGGAGAAATGGAAAATATGCCTGAAATCATGGATGAAGTAAAATCTATGATGGGATTGATCGAAACCGATCCCAATGCTCCAATGGATGATTTACCAGAATTTGGTTCAAATGATGTGATGAGTTTGGATTGGAAAAATGTCTTGGATGCATACACTTGTACAGAGTGTGGTCGATGTTCTTCTGTTTGTCCAGCTAATGTTACAGGTAAAAAATTATCTCCACGAAAGGTGATGATGGATGTACGTGATCGTGCAACCGAGATTGGAAAAAAACTGGATAGTGGTGATATGCAATGGGTCAAAGAAGAACTTAAAGCAGAAGCAACGGAATTAACGAAAGCAAATTTCGATGACGGAAAGTCATTGTTTGATTATATTTCAAATGAAGAAATTCATGCCTGTACTACTTGTAATGCTTGTGTAGAGGCATGCCCAGTTTTAATTAATCCATTGGATATTATTTTAAAAATGCGTCGATATGAGATTCTTACTTTGTCGGCAGGCCCAGGAGATTGGGTACCTATGTTTACAAGTGTTGAGAACTCTGGTTCAGTTTGGCAAATACCTGATACGAGAGATAAGTGGGCAACTGACGCCGTTGCTAAAAATGATTAATTTTCATAGAAAAACAATACTATGGAACTTGAAAAAACTTTAAGTAAAATTCCATTAATTCAAGAACTTGATGATTTAAAAAGTCAAGTTGATGAGTTACGTCCATTTAGTGATGAAGCTCAAAATCGAATTATGCAGAAGTTTCGGTTAGATTGGAATTATCATTCCAATGCAATCGAAGGTAATCCATATACCTATGGAGAAACTGTTGCATTTATAATGCATGGAATTACTGCGAAAGGAAAAAAACTTAAAGATCATTTAGATATAAAAGGACACGATGAAACCATACAGTATTTGTTGAAGATGGTAAAAGGAGAAAGAAATTTTACTGAAAATGATATTCGAGAATTACATAAAATGATTCTTAAAGAACCATATTCGACAAATGCAATTACTCCCACAGGTCAACAGGTTCAAAAACAAATTAAGTTAGGAGAATATAAAGATATGCCTAACCATGTAAGAACCAGAACAGGTGAAATGCATTATTATGCTACTCCAGAAGAGACTCCTCTAAAAATGGCTGATTTAATGAAATGGTATTCAGAGGCTTATGAAAATGATGAAATTCACCCTTTAGTTTTAGCATCTCTTTTTCATCATAAGTTTGTAGCAATTCATCCTTTTGATGATGGAAATGGGAGATTAGGAAGGATTTTGATGAATTTCATTTTGATGAGAAAATCATTTCCTCCAATAGTAGTAAAACAGGAAGATCGAGAAAACTATTATTCTGTTTTAAGTCAAGCCGATGTAGGAGAGAATTTACCTTTGGTTGAATATTTAGGAGAAGGATTGAAAGGTAGCTTGGAAATTCAGTTGAAAGGAGCGAGAGGAGAAGACATTTCTGAGCTTTCGGATTTAGATAAGGAGATAGCTTTGTTGAAGGGAAGTTTTTCAGAGATTGATAGAATTAAGGAGAAAAAGAATACTCAAATTGTAAAAAAGATAATGGTTCAAATTCATCCTGTGATATATAAGATTTATCAAAGATGTATGGAAATAAGTGGGTTATTTTATGAAAAAAAATTTAGAGTTCAATTTGAAACAACTAATGGTAAATTTTTTATTCCTAAATTATTTGTCTTTTCGTCTCCTGATTCTATTCTAACAGGTGATGAGATAAAATTAAATATTCGATCTTTTGATTTTGAATTTAATTTTTATGGATTTAAAAAAAGTGAAAAACCTTTTGATCTTAGCGCAAATTTCACAATTTATTTTGATACATATAAATATAGTATAAATAAGAGAGAAGGAGATGATAAAATAAAATTTGAAAAATTTTACAATGAATTCCTTTCTGAATATGAAATGGAACAATTAGTAATTAATACAATAAAGGTTGATGTAATTGATCGGATAAATTACTTTTCTAAAAGATAATAAGCATATATAATGTCAAAAGAACTTAAAATACCAACAATGGCAGAATTTGCTGCCACAGAAAAAACACCAGAAGTTTTATTTTGGGTAGGATGTGCAGGAAGTTATGATGCACGAGCGCAGAAAGTTTCGATTGCTTTTACAAAAATATTAAACCAAGCAGGAGTGGAGTTTGCGATTTTGGGAAAAGAAGAAAGTTGTACAGGTGACCCAGCAAGAAGAGCAGGTAATGAATTTGTTTTTCAAATGACTGCGCTGCAAAATATCGAAACCTTAAATATGTATAATGTTAAAAAAATAGTGACCACGTGTCCACATTGTTTTAATATTATCAAAAATGAATATCCAGCACTAGGTGGTAATTATGAAGTGATGCATCATACTCAATTTTTGCAATCCTTAATTAATGAAGGTCGAGTGAAATTAAAAGGTGGAGGAGAATTTCAAGGTAAAAAAATCACCTATCATGACTCTTGTTATTTAGGAAGAGCAAATGGAGTGTACGAAGCGCCAAGAGCAGTTTTACAAAATTTGGATAATGAATTAGTAGAAATGCGTCGGGCAGGATCGAAGGGATTATGTTGTGGAGCAGGTGGTGCACAGATGTTTAAAGAAGACGAACCTGGTAAAAAAAGAATCAATATTGAACGTACTGAAGAGGCATTGGAAACAGGAGCAGAAATCGTTGCGGTGAATTGTCCATTTTGTTTGACCATGATGTCAGATGGAATTAAAGCAAAAGAAAAACAGGAATCAGTAATGGTTTTTGACTTAGCGGAATTAATTGTGAATAATATGTAATTGACTGATTTACAATGTTTTATAATGAAAAAAAGCTCCTAAGGTTATTTCCTAGGAGCTTTTTTTAATTATAAATGTATGACGGTATTATTTCCAGTCTTGTCTTCCCTAAAGTTGACAAGGCTATCACAAACGCCTTGTGATACGGCATTTGGATATGCAAAATTTAAATTTCCAAAAGTTCCTAAGTTAGGATCATTACCGCCGTATGTACCATTACTATTAAGTGTATCTAAAGCCAAATCCCCATCAAAAGGAACTCCACAATAAAGATTATAATAGATAGGTGCGATGGAGCAAGATCGTAAAGTTTGAGTATTTGGGCAATGAACTTGGAAACACCCTTCATATTGAATAGTATCATTCAATATATTAAGAGGTGAATTTCCTACATCACCTGTAGTATTCTCAAAGACAAAAAAGCCTCCATCCAAAGGACTATTAAAAGATTCAACTTCAGTTACATCGGTGTTGGTTAAGTTATTATTTGCTAAATCAAGCAAAGTAACAGAATAAAAATCTTGGCCAAAAATATCCATGTATTCTAGTTGAATAGTACCATCCATATCATTGTTTGTGTTGATTTTAAAATCATCACTCAAGGCAATGTTTACGGTTGTTCCTGTTTGGTTGAGGTCGCCGTTTAGAGTAACCGTTACCGATCCAGAATATAATACATCTCCTTCTGTAGATCCTCCGATTCCTGGAACGCAACCAGATCCATAATCAAGATCAATTTGATGGACATTGCCTGAAGCTCCACTTGTTGTCGTTAAGGTTGAACTAGGGCAATCAGTTCTTGTAACTGCTGTGGAATTAGTAATTCCATACAATTGAGGATAGAGATAAACTTGAAAGATTGAACTAATAGTTAAGTCTCGGATTGATTTTTCCATATAAAGAACCAATTCGTGATTTTCAATAGTTTCGGGTAGTACAATTGGCTCAACATTAACAGTAATTGAGTCAAAAAGTGAGATTGGTGTGGTGTTTTGAGAAGTTTCATGTGGTCTTAAACTTTCTTTTTTACATGAAACAAAAATTAGGGTAACTAGTGCTAGTTGCAATAAAATGTTCTTTCTGCAACTCATAATAAATTTTAATGTTTTTTTGTGGGAAAATAATGTTTGAATCATATATATACTTTTCAAATATGTTGCCAGAATGGTGATTTATTTAACCAGAATGGTGATATTTTACAATTTGTGTTTTTTGCATGTCACAAATACAACGAATCTGGTTTTTTGTTATGTGTGCTTTTGAGGAGATTTGAGTACGCCTTAAATAAAACATATCACAAAAATTAATTTCGATGAACAAACTCCCTCATTTGTTGGCAATTGTTATTATGATAATAGCGATTGGAAATATCAAGGCGCAAACATTAAGTATTTCAAATTCTCAACCAAATTCTAATTTCATTAACGAAGAATTTTGTTTTGAGCTTAATCTTGCTAATATAGACCCAACTGTAGGTTATGGTCCATATTTTAGAATAATCTTACCATCTGAAATAGATTTCGAGTCTATTGATTTTCAAGGAGCAGGAACAGTTATCGTAAACCAGGTATCTACAACAGGACAAGTAGAAGATACCCAAATAGACTCTATGGTCAATGTACCAATAGGGTCTAGAATGGTTGTTTTTGAATTGCCTGTAGGTTCAATTGTCCAAAATGGGCCAGGTTTAATTACTGATTTTTGTATTACTTTAAATAACTCTTCAACAGTAGGAACTCCCTATGATATTGAATACACTCCAATTTTTAAATATGGAGATTCTGCTACAGGAGAAAATGGACCAATAATAGGCACTCCTGTCTTGTTTTCGACTACTCCTAGTATTTTTACTTTTGAAAAAACTATAGTAGACGACCAAGAATTAGAAATCTCTCCCGGACCATCTTATCCACTTACCTATAGATTAATTGTAAATATAGCAAATGGTCAAACTATCAATAATGTCAATATATCCGATGTTTTACCTTCATCTTTACAGTTTTTGAATGTTGTATCAAATGGTGGATGTTCTGTTTCTTCTCCTTCAGGAGGCCCTGGTGGAAATATATCTTTTTCATGTGGAGGTGTTACAGGTACTTCAGCTAATCAAGATATAGTAATTGATTATCAGGTTTACGTTGTTGATGTGTTAGATCCGAGTATTTGTGATATAGTTGAAGTGAGGAATGATGCATCTATGACAACTTCTACGATTCCAGGAACAGAAAGAGATACCGTAATTATTGATGCCCGTAAAACAACATTAACAAAATCATTTAGTGTTTCAGAAGGAACTCCAGGAGATCCAATTACGATTACCAATAGTTTTTATGTATCGGATTTTGATACCCTTACATTTTTGGAAATTGAGGATCAACTACCTGATGGTTTTACACTTGATCCTAGTAGTTTGGTCTTAAATGTAGGCGGTTCAAATATAACGTTTGCTTCTACTATTCAAAATAATACTCCAGGTGCAGGGCAAACAAGAATTACAATTACAGATGTAGTGACAGATTTAGGAACTAATTTGGAAGGTCCAATTAGTGGTACATTAACTTATAATGTTGTTGTTAATCAAAATTATGCTTCTACAGGCCAAGCTATTTTAAATAGAGATCAATTAACAAATACCGCAAATATTACCTATAATCGATTGAATGGTCCTTCAGGATGTACTGATACAAGTGCTGAATCCTTTCAAATCATTCCAGTAATTATTAAGAAATCATTATTAGCACCAGCTTCTGGTCCATTTCAACCAGGAGATGTTTTGACTTGGAGACTAGAAATGGAGATTCCATCTGGTGACGCTGCCAATGTTGTCTTAGAAGATTATTTTCCATTACCAGTAATGGATTTAATGAATTTTACACCTGTGATTGGAGGAAATATTACTGCTGTTACAGGAGCTGGATATGCTGGAATTCTACCAAATACAGCAGTAAAAGATTTATCTACGAATTCAATTGAAATGACTTTCAATAATGTGACTAATCCTTCAGCAATTACTATCGGAATTGATGTCCAAATTGGAATTTCTGTTGAGCCATTTGCAGATGGACTTTTTCATTCCAATTTTTTAACTGGGATTACTGAAAATTCCTCTATGCAGGCTTTAGCAGAAAGTGTATTTCAGCAAATTCGAATTTTCGCTCCTGAATTAACTATAGAAAAAGAGGTGATTTCCTCTACAAATCCTAGTGCTACTATTACTGGAGCTGGAAATGCAACAGATAGTGATGCTGGAGATTCAATTTCTTATAGAATTACGGTAGAAAATGAGGGTGGAGCAGAGGCATATAATGTCACAATTAATGATACTGCTCGTGATCCAAAATTTACAAATTGTACTTTGACAAATGTTTCTCTTGGAGATGGAACGACCTTGACAGGCGCAGATTATACAGGCGATCTTTTTACAACAGGCTTAGAATTGAATAATGCATTAGATGAAAGTGATGGTGTGGCCAATACTGGAAGTGACATGCTTTTTATAGAATATACCTGCGAATGTGGAGTCACTTCGGAACCAAATGAGGTATTGGATAATTCTGCTGAGGTTATTTGGAGTTCTCAGAATGGTGCAACTCCTTTTCCTAAAGAAGAGGATGATGCTTCTGTAACAATTGGAGAACCTGCAATGGATGGTAAATTTTTGGAAAACATTAACCCCAATTATTCAGGAAATAATTCTCGAATTCAAGTGGGAGATACCATTACTTATGGGGTAGCTTTAGAATTTATTGAAGGAACATTACCTAATGTTTTTTTAGAAGATAATTTACCAGGAGGACTTTCTTTTGTAAGAATTGATAGTATTATTACTTCTATGGATGTTACTACTGATTTGGCTGGAGGATTTGCAAATGTGGCGGATGTTGACGGTTCAGCAGATTTAAGATTTGAACTTGGAAATATTACCAATGCAAATACTGATAATGCTATAACGGAATTGCTTACAGTTTACTATTCTGTAGTGGTAACCAATACTACTAACAATGCATACACAAATGCTTCTAATGGAAGTGGTCCACAAAAAAGAAATAGAGCAATATGGGAAGTAGATGGAAATGATTCCAATAATTCAAGAGTGACACTTAGAATTGGAGATGCGATTGTTCGATTGACAAAAAGTGTGATAGGAAGTAATAACCCTACTTCAGATGCTACTATTACTGGAGGAAATATTACAGAAGCCTTGTCTGGTGATTCTATTTCATTTCAAATTTTAGTGGAAAATGAAGGTTTTGGATCTGCTTTGGATGTAATCATCGAAGACATTTCACCTGCAACTGTAAATTTGGAAGGCTGTTATATTCTTTCAGTAGAAGATCAAAATGGTACTCCAGTTGGATATACAGGCGATTTATTTACAGCTCCTGGAATTACTTTAACGGATTCTATTAGACCAAGAATTAGTAGTACAGTGAGTAGTGATGTAATTGTAAATTATAGATGTGCAATCGAAACGGATGTGGTTCCTGGAGAAATTATTACTAATTCTGCAAATGTAGAATGGGATCCCAATGCAGGTTCAGTTATTAAAAATACACTTACAGACGATGCAACTATTGAAATCCAATTACCAACTATTTCAAAAAATATTATAACTGTTGCTCCTAATTATTCTGGAAATTTAAATGAAGTTCATATTGGAGAATTAATTACTTATGAAGTTCAAATAGAGGTTCCGCAAAGTGTGTTGAATAATTCAGTTTTTAAAGATACGGTTGATTTTGGGTTAGCTCTAGTGGAAGTTAATTCTGTTACAGCTTCTGTAGGATTAACAACTGATATTGCAGGTGGATTTGCTTCTATGGCAACCAATGCATCTATTGTAGGAATTGGCTCAACAAATGAAAATGAAGATCGAATCTTAACTATCGATTTTGGGCAACTAATAAATACCGATCCAGTACCTACTACTCCTGAAATCATAACCATTCAATATACAGCTAGAGTTTTAAATGTTTTGACAAATCTAGGAGGAACAGCTTTAAATAATACTTCAAGTTTAAGCTGGGACAATCCTAATGGCGCAGGACAAATTGATATTAATACAACAGATGCTGTTACTGTTGTTGAACCACAATTGGAGGTGGTTAAAACTTTTTCTGATAATACAATTGATCCTACGGATGAGACTTTTGTAGTTTTAACAATAAATCATACAGGACTTTCGACTGCGGATGCAAAAGATATTTACATTGAAGATATTATTCCTCCAGGATTAGAATTTGTTACTGGATCAATAGGAGGATCATGTCCAACTACACCTACTTTTGTATTTGATTCTACACCTGCATCAGGTGGTACGGTGAGTGCGTCATGGGATGACTTTCCTTTAGGTTCAAGTTGCCAGATTTCTTTTCGAGTAAAATTTGATCCTGCATTTTCAGAATGTGAGGACATCGAAAATTGTTCAACAATAGAGTGGGAGAGTATGCTTGAACCAGATGAAGCTGCTTTAGCTTTACCTCCAGTCAACTCTTTTGCAACAGAAAGAACAGGCGATATTACTGATGCCGGAGCATTAAATAATTATTCTGGAGAAAGTTGTGATTCCTTATTTATTTCAAATGGATTAGCCATTGATCCATTTATTACTATTTTGGAAAATCCAGTTTGTGAAGGGCAGAGTGCAATTATTCAAAGTACAACTTCTTATAATGGGACTATCGTAACTTATAATTGGTATAACTCGACAGGTTTACTTTCATCCAATACCAATTTTGAATATATCATTGATCCTGTCACACCAGCAGATGCAGGTGAATATTTTGCAATAGTAGATGTAGATGGTTGTACTTCTGATACATCGAATAAAGTGATACTTCAAATTTATCCTTTACCTTCTAGTCCTACAATTTCTGATTCAGGAAGTGGCAGTTATTGTGAAGGAGAAAATATCAATTTAACAGCTTCGTCAGTAGCAGGTGCTTCATACGAATGGACAGGACCAAATGGTTATACTTCAACTGTTCAAAATCCAATTATTCCAAATATTGATTTTACTCATACAGGAGATTATTCAGTTGTTATTACAGATAGCAATGGATGTGAATCTCCTCCATCTGGAGTAATTACTATTACCATAAATAATAATCCATCAGTACCTACGATTTCCAATGATAGCCCAACTTGTGGAGATGGTACTCAAGATGTATTGTTATCTGCTTCTGGTACATTACCTACAGATATTGTAAGATGGTACGATGTATCTTCTACTTTGATAGGTACAGGAAATCCATTAACATTGTCAAATGTTACAAGTGCCAATGCAGGCGATTATTTTGCAATAGTAGAAAATACATCAGGATGTCTTTCTTCGGCATCTTCGGCAACTACTGTTGTAATTGATGACATTCCCAGCGATGTTGCTTATGCTGGTGTAGATCAAACTTTATGTGAAGGAACAACTTTAACTAACCTTGATGCTAATATTCCAAGTGTTGGTTCTGGTTTATGGACTGCAGATGCAGGCAATCCTGCTGGCACTACAATAATAAGTCCTACACTATCTAACACTACAGTTACAGGACTGACTACAGGAACATATACATTTAGGTGGACTCTGACTAATGGTTCATGTTCAGGTTTTAGTTTTGATGAAATGACTATAACAATAGTGGGTGGAGGATTACCAGCTCCAACTTATTTTGGAGATAGCCAAGTGTGTATAGGGGAGTTATTATTTATGCAAGGAAATGGAGCACCTGTTGGAGCGACTTATCAATGGACTGGTCCAAATAATTTTTCTTCAAATGATCAGAATATTTATATCGAACCTGCTAATCTTACTCACGCAGGAGATTATACCTTAACCTATATTACTTCAGATGGTTGCGAATCTTTACCATTTGTCCAAACCATTAGTTTAAATTCATTTAATGATTTTCCAGCTATTAATTTTGATGGACCAATTTGTATGGGAGATACTATAAAATTAGAATCACCTACATCAGGGGGAGTAATTTATGAGTGGATTGGCCCTGATGGTGAAAGTGCGGCTACTCTTGCTAATCCTTTATTGACTACAACATCTGATAGTACAGCGATTCCATTTGGTGATGATACCTATGATTCAGGATTTTGGAAAGTTAGAATTACAGATATAAATGGATGTACAGGAGTTTCAGATTCTATTGAAGTCGTTATTAATCCTATTCCAAATAATCCATTTGTAATCGTTCCTGAAAATCTTTGCGAAGGAGATGATTTGCAATTACAAGCAGTTCAGGTTGATGGAGCAACATATAATTGGTATCAACAAGATAATGGAGCAAGTGAAAAAACATTAGTTTCTCAATTACAAAATCCAGTTATTTCAAATTTAACACCAAATGATTCACCTTATGAATTTTGTTTGCAAGTAACTGTTGATGGATGTACTTCTACTTTAGAACCTACTTTAAGTTCATTACAACAATCTTGTACAGGATTGGTAAATAATAATATTTTAAATATCCCACATAGCGGATCCAATGAAATTCAGCTAACAAATGTATCAGGAAGTCTTTGGAGATTGGATTTTACTCATGTAGGTGGAAACACTACTGCCGCTCAAATGGAAAGTGTATGGAATGACCCAGTAAGAAAAGGAGGAACGATACATTATAACATTCCATTTACATCTGGTGGAGGTTTTCATAGATTCGTTTTAATTAAAGATGCCAATTGGGTTGATTTTACAAGAACAGGAGAAAATTATTCTATTGAATTTTTATATTTATCAGATCCAGACTTATCAGGGTATTTAAGATATTTTATTGTTTGTCCAGAATTCTCTTTATTGGGACACCCTACTCCTAATTTTGATGGGACTCCATTTTCAACTGATGTAAATAGATTGATCTTTCAAACAGTTGAGCAGATCGAATCAAATCTTGGTTCCGATCCATTATCATGTGGATTTGTAAATGTCAATATTCCTCCTGAAGTTACACCTACTAATAATGGAGGCTTGTGCGGTGATACATTAGAATTGTTTTCAAATATAACACTAGGAACAGCACCTTATTCTATTTCATGGACAGGACCAAATGGATTTATTTCTGATTTACAAGATCCAATTATTCCTTTTCCAAATTCTAATCATGAAGGTTCTTACGAAGTGACAATTACGGATTCATTAGGATGTATGGCTACTGGAATTACTCAAGTTAATTTAATTTCAAATCAACCTAATGAACCAATTATTACTTCTAATCAACCAGTTTGTGTAGGTGAAAATTTAACGATAAGTACGATCCAGTTAATGGGTGATTCTGTAAGTTATGAGTGGACTGGCCCAGGAGGAACCTCTACTACAAATGGAGATTTTCCTGATGGTCCGATTATTTCAATTGAAAATGCTTCTGCTACAGATGCAGGAAATTATTCAGTTTTAGTAACGGTTGATGGGTGTACTTCTATTTCGTCAGCAGATTTTGTGGTCTCTATTTTCTCAAATCCAATAGTAGCCCCAACAGCATCGATCTCAGGAGTAACTTGTATTTCTGATACATCGCAGGTTACTTTGATGGCAAATGGATCAGGTGGATTAACTCCTTACAATTATGAATGGATAGGACCAAATGACTTTTCTTCAAATGTCGAAAACCCATTATTGAGTGGTTTAGGAAATGAAAATTCAGGAACTTATTCTGTTATCATTACAGATAATAATGGATGTGAATCTGAAGTAGGAGGAGTTGATTTAGAGTTATTGGAAAAACCAGATGCACCACTTATTCAACAAGAAGGAGCATTGTGTTTTGGAGAGCAAATTATTTTAAATGTACAAAATTATTCAGGTGCAAATGTTGCTTACAAATGGTTATTAGATGGAAATGATTTATCAAATAATTCAAACTTATTAGTAATCAATCCTGCAACAACTTCAAACTCAGGTACATATGAAGTAGTCGTAGCTGTGGATGGTTGTGATTCTGATACTTCAAGTATTGAAATAAATATTAATTCTGAAATTGAAATAACATTAGCAGATATAAATATTGATTGTTCAGATGGAACAAATGATATTATTTTAAGTGGAGTAATTACAGGAGGCACAACTCCTTACACTTATTCATGGACAGGACCAAACGGTTTTGTTTCTACTAACGAATCTCCAGTTTTATCAAATGTAACTAGCTCTGAATCAGGTGCTTATCAGCTACAAGTGACAGATTTGTTAGGATGTACATCCGTTGTTGAATCAATGGAAATTACTATTTCTGACAAACCTGTAACACCAGTTTTACAACCTGTAGGTCCTATTTGTGAAGGAGAACAATTATTATTAAATATTCCAGCCTATACTGGAAATAACTTTTCTTATAATTGGTTATTTAATAATTTACCGATTTCTAACAATAGTAATACATTATTAATTGATCCAGTTACCATTGCGAATTCTGGAACTTACGAGGTATTTATTTTGGAAAATGGGTGCTATTCAGATACTGCTCAAATTACAATTACAATCAATGATCCGATACTAGTAAGTGTAAATGACCAGACGTTAAACTGTATCGACGCAGGCACAGATTTAACCTTAGTAAATAATGTAAGTGGCGGCACCGCACCATATTTATATTCATGGACAGGACCAAATGGCTTTACCTCCACAGCAGCGACACCAGTTTTAACCAACGTAAGTAGTTTAGAATCAGGAGTTTATACATTGGAAATTACAGATAATGTAGGCTGTATAAGTGCAGCAGCAAGTGGTACGATCACGATTACGGATCAACCAGAAGATCCAATCATCAGTCCATTAGCAACAATTTGCGATGGAGAAACTTTAGAAGTTTCCATCCAAACTTACAACGGCACGAATGTAATTTACGATTGGATGTACAACGGAGTATCCTTAAATAACAATAGTTCTACATTAATCATCGATCCAGCGACGAATGCAAATAACGGATTATACGAAGTAGCCGTAACCGTAGATGGCTGTACAAGCGATACTTCTAACATTACAATTACAATCAACGATCCGATCCTAGTAAGTGTAAATGACCAGACTTTAAATTGTATTGATGCCGGAACAGATTTAACCTTAGTAAATAATGTAAGTGGCGGAACTGCACCATATTTATATTCTTGGACAGGACCAAATGGCTTTACGTCCACAGCAACGACACCAGTTTTAACCAACGTAAGTAGTTTAGAGTCAGGAGTTTATACATTGGAAATTACAGATAATGTAGGCTGCGTAAGTGCAGCAGCAAGTGGTACGATCACGATTACGGATCAACCAGAAGATCCAATCATCAGCCCAGTAGCAACAATTTGCGATGGCGAGACTTTAGAAATCTCCATCCAAACTTATACTGGAACCAATATCATCTACGATTGGATGTACAACGGAGTATCCTTAACTAACAATAGTTCTACATTAATCATTGATCCAGCGACGAATGCAAATAACGGAATCTACGAAGTAGCCGTAACCGTAGATGGCTGTACAAGCGATACTTCTAACATTACAATTACAATCAACGATCCGATCCTAGTAAGTGTAAATGATCAGACGTTAAATTGTATCGATGCTGGAACAGATTTGACATTAGTAAATAATGTAAGTGGTGGCACCGCACCATATTTATATTCATGGACAGGACCAAATGGCTTTACGTCCACAGCAGCGACTCCAGTTTTAACCAACGTAAGTAGTTTAGAATCAGGCGTTTATACATTGGAAATTACAGATAATGTAGGATGTATAAGTGCAGCAGCAAGTGGAACGATCACGATTACAGATCAACCAGAAGATCCAATCATCAGCCCAGTAGCAACAATTTGCGATGGCGAGACCTTAGGAATCTCGATCCAAACTTACAACGGCACGAATGTAATTTACGATTGGATGTACAGCGGAGTATCCTTAAATAACAATAGTTCTACATTAATCATCGATCCAGCGACGAATGCAAATAACGGATTATACGAAGTAGCCGTAACCGTAGATGGCTGTACAAGTGATACTTCTAACATTACAATTACAATCAATGATCCGATCCTAGTAAGTGTAAATGATCAGACGTTAAATTGTATTGATGCCGGAACAGATTTAACCTTAGTAAATAGCGTAAGTGGTGGAACTGCACCATATTTATATTCATGGACAGGACCAAATGGCTTTACGTCAACTTCAGCGACACCAGTTTTGACCAACATAAGTAGTTTAGAATCAGGTGTTTATACATTAGAAATTACAGATAATGTAGGTTGTATAAGTGCAGCGGCAAGTGGTACGATCACCATTACGGATCAACCAGAAGATCCAATCATCAGTCCAGTAGCAACGATTTGCGATGGAGAAACTTTAGAAATTTCCATCCAAACTTATACTGGAACCAATGTCATTTACGATTGGATATATAATGGTACTTCGTTAACTAACAATAGTTCTACATTAATCATCGATCCAGCGACGAATGCGAATAACGGAATTTACGAAGTAGCCGTAACCGTAGATGGTTGTACCAGCGATACTTCTAACATTACAATTACAATCAATGATCCGATCCTAGTAAGTGTAAATGATCAGACGTTAAACTGTATCGACGCCGGCACAGATTTGACATTAGTAAATAATGTAAGTGGTGGAACTGCACCATATTTATATTCATGGACAGGACCAAATGGATTTACGTCCACTTCAGCGACACCAGTTTTAACCAACATAAGTAGTTTAGAGTCAGGAGTTTATACATTAGAAATTACAGATAATGTAGGCTGTATAAGTGCAGCAGAAAGTGGCACGATCACGATTACAGATCAACCAGAAGATCCAATCATCAGTCCAGTAGCAACAATTTGTGATGGCGAGACTTTAGAAGTCTCCATCCAAACATACAATGGAACAAATGTCATCTACGATTGGATGTACAACGGAGTATCCTTAAATAACAATAGTTCTACATTAATCATCGATCCAGCGACGAATGCAAATAACGGAATCTACGAAGTAGCGGTAACCGTAGATGGCTGTACAAGTGATACTTCTAACATTACAATTACAATCAACGATCCGATCCTAGTAAGTGTAAATGATCAGACGTTAAATTGTATCGACGCCGGAACAGATTTAACCTTAGTAAATAATGTAAGTGGCGGCACCGCACCATATTTATATTCATGGACAGGGCCAAATGGTTTTACGTCTACATCAACGACACCAGTTTTAACCAACATAAGTAGTTTAGAATCAGGTGTTTATACATTAGAAATTACAGACAATGTAGGCTGCGTAAGTGCAGCAGCAAGTGGTACGATCACCATTACAGATCAACCAGAAGATCCAATCATCAGTCCAGTAGCAACAATTTGCGATGGCGAGACCTTAGAAATCTCCATCCAAACTTATACTGGAACCAATGTCATTTACGATTGGATATATAATGGTACTTCGTTAACTAACAATAGTTCTACATTAATCATCGATCCAGCGACGAATGCGAATAACGGAATTTACGAAGTAGCCGTAACCGTAGATGGTTGTACCAGCGATACTTCTAACATTACAATTACAATCAATGATCCGATCCTAGTAAGTGTAAATGATCAGACGTTAAACTGTATCGACGCCGGCACAGATTTGACATTAGTAAATAATGTAAGTGGAGGAACTGCACCATATTTATATTCATGGACAGGACCAAATGGATTTACGTCCACAGCAACGACACCAGTTTTGACCAACGTAAGTAATTTAGAATCAGGGGTTTATACATTAGAAATTACAGATAATGTAGGCTGCGTAAGTGCAGCAGCAAGTGGCACGATCACAATTACGGATCAACCAGAAGATCCAATCATCAGCCCAGTAGCAACAATTTGCGATGGCGAGACTTTAGAAATCTCCATCCAAACTTATACTGGAACCAATATCATCTACGATTGGATGTACAACGGAGCTTCGTTAACTAACAATAGTTCTACATTAATCATCGATCCAGCGACGAATGCAAATAACGGAATCTACGAAGTAGCCGTAACCGTAGATGGCTGTACCAGCGATACTTCTAACATTACAATTACAATCAACGATCCGATCCTAGTAAGTGTAAATGATCAGACGTTAAATTGTATCGATGCTGGAACAGATTTGACATTAGTAAATAATGTAAGTGGTGGCACCGCACCATATTTATATTCATGGACAGGACCAAATGGCTTTACGTCAACTTCAGCGACACCAGTTTTGACCAACATAAGTAGTTTAGAATCAGGTGTTTATACATTAGAAATTACAGATAATGTAGGTTGTGTAAGTGCAGCAGCAAGTGGTACGATCACGATTACAGATCAACCAGAAGATCCAATCATCAGCCCAGTAGCAACAATTTGCGATGGCGAGACCTTAGAAATCTCGATCCAAAATGGTACAACTTATACTGGAACCAATGTAATCTACGATTGGATATATAATGGTACTTCGTTAAATAACAATAGTTCTACATTAATCATCGACCCAGCGACGAATGCGAATAACGGAATCTACGAAGTAGCCGTAACCGTAGATGGCTGTACCAGCGATACTTCTAACATTACAATTACAATCAACGATCCGATCCTAGTAAGTGTAAATGATCAGACGTTAAATTGTATCGATGCCGGCACAGATTTAACCTTAATAAATAATGTAAGTGGCGGCACAGCACCATATTTATATTCATGGACAGGACCAAATGGCTTTACGTCCACCTCAGCGACACCAGTAATAAGTAATATAAGTAGTTTAGAATCAGGCGTTTATATATTAGAAATTACAGATAATGTAGGCTGCGTAAGTGCAGCAGCAAGTGGAACGATCACCATTACAGATCAACCAGAAGATCCAATCATCAGCCCAGTAGCAACGATTTGCGATGGAGAGACCTTAGAAATCTCGATCCAAACATACAATGGCACCAATGTCATCTACGATTGGATGTACAACGGAGTATCCTTAACTAACAATAGTTCTACATTAATCATCGATCCAGCGACGAATGCGAATAACGGAATTTACGAAGTAGCCGTAACCGTAGATGGCTGTACAAGTGATACTTCTAACATTACAATTACAATCAACGACCCGATCCTAGTAAGTGTAAATGATCAGACGTTAAACTGTATCGATGCCGGCACAGATTTAACATTAGTAAATAGCGTAAGTGGTGGCACCGCACCATATTTATATTCATGGACAGGACCAAATGGCTTTACGTCCACCTCAGCGACACCAGTAATAAGTAATATAAGTAGTTTAGAATCAGGCGTTTATATATTAGAAATTACAGATAATGTAGGCTGCGTAAGTGCAGCAGCAAGTGGAACGATCACCATTACAGATCAACCAGAAGATCCAATCATCAGCCCAGTAGCAACGATTTGCGATGGAGAGACCTTAGAAATCTCGATCCAAACATACAATGGCACCAATGTCATCTACGATTGGATGTACAACGGAGTATCCTTAACTAACAATAGTTCTACATTAATCATCGATCCAGCGACGAATGCGAATAACGGAATTTACGAAGTAGCCGTAACCGTAGATGGCTGTACAAGTGATACTTCTAACATTACAATTACAATCAACGACCCGATCCTAGTAAGTGTAAATGATCAGACGTTAAATTGTATCGATGCTGGAACAGATTTGACATTAGTAAATAATGTAAGTGGTGGCACCGCACCATATTTATATTCATGGACAGGACCAAATGGCTTTACGTCCACAGCAGCGACTCCAGTTTTAACCAACGTAAGTAGTTTAGAATCAGGAGTTTATACATTGGAAATTACAGATAATGTTGGCTGTGTAAGTGCAGCAGCAAGTGGTACGATCACGATTACGGATCAACCAGAAGATCCAATCATCAGCCCAGTAGCAACAATTTGCGATGGAGAGACCTTAGAAATCTCCATCCAAACTTATACTGGCACGAATGTCATTTACGATTGGATATATAATGGTGCTTCGTTAAATAACAATAGTTCTACATTAATCATCGATCCAGCGACGAATGCAAATAACGGAATTTACGAAGTAGCCGTAACAGTAGATGGCTGTACGAGCGATACTTCTAACATTACAATTACAATCAATGATTCGATCCTAGTAAGTGTAAATGACCAGACCTTAAATTGTATCGATGCCGGCACAGATTTAACCTTAGTAAATAATGTAAGTGGAGGAACTGCACCATATTTATATTCATGGACAGGACCAAATGGTTTTACGTCCACAGCAACGACACCAGTTTTAACCAACATAAGTAGTTTAGAATCAGGAGTTTATACATTGGAAATTACAGATAATGTAGGCTGCGTAAGTGCAGCAGCAAGTGGTACGATCACGATTACGGATCAACCAGAAGACCCAATCATCAGCCCAGTAGCAACAATTTGTGATGGAGAAACTTTAGAAATCTCGATTCAAACTTATACTGGAACCAATATCATCTACGATTGGATGTACAACGGAGTATCCTTAACTAACAATAGTTCTACATTAATCATTGATCCAGCGACGAATGCAAATAACGGAATCTACGAAGTAGCCGTAACCGTAGATGGCTGTACAAGCGATACTTCTAACATTACAATTACAATCAACGATCCGATCCTAGTAAGTGTAAATGATCAGACGTTAAATTGTATCGATGCTGGAACAGATTTGACATTAGTAAATAATGTAAGTGGTGGCACCGCACCATATTTATATTCATGGACAGGACCAAATGGCTTTACGTCCACAGCAGCGACTCCAGTTTTAACCAACGTAAGTAGTTTAGAATCAGGCGTTTATACATTGGAAATTACAGATAATGTAGGATGTATAAGTGCAGCAGCAAGTGGAACGATCACGATTACAGATCAACCAGAAGATCCAATCATCAGCCCAGTAGCAACAATTTGCGATGGCGAGACCTTAGGAATCTCGATCCAAACTTACAACGGCACGAATGTAATTTACGATTGGATGTACAGCGGAGTATCCTTAAATAACAATAGTTCTACATTAATCATCGATCCAGCGACGAATGCAAATAACGGATTATACGAAGTAGCCGTAACCGTAGATGGCTGTACAAGTGATACTTCTAACATTACAATTACAATCAATGATCCGATCCTAGTAAGTGTAAATGATCAGACGTTAAATTGTATTGATGCCGGAACAGATTTAACCTTAGTAAATAGCGTAAGTGGTGGAACTGCACCATATTTATATTCATGGACAGGACCAAATGGCTTTACGTCAACTTCAGCGACACCAGTTTTGACCAACATAAGTAGTTTAGAATCAGGTGTTTATACATTAGAAATTACAGATAATGTAGGTTGTATAAGTGCAGCGGCAAGTGGTACGATCACCATTACGGATCAACCAGAAGATCCAATCATCAGTCCAGTAGCAACGATTTGCGATGGAGAAACTTTAGAAATTTCCATCCAAACTTATACTGGAACCAATGTCATTTACGATTGGATATATAATGGTACTTCGTTAACTAACAATAGTTCTACATTAATCATCGATCCAGCGACGAATGCGAATAACGGAATTTACGAAGTAGCCGTAACCGTAGATGGTTGTACCAGCGATACTTCTAACATTACAATTACAATCAATGATCCGATCCTAGTAAGTGTAAATGATCAGACGTTAAACTGTATCGACGCCGGCACAGATTTGACATTAGTAAATAATGTAAGTGGTGGAACTGCACCATATTTATATTCATGGACAGGACCAAATGGATTTACGTCCACTTCAGCGACACCAGTTTTAACCAACATAAGTAGTTTAGAGTCAGGAGTTTATACATTAGAAATTACAGATAATGTAGGCTGTATAAGTGCAGCAGAAAGTGGCACGATCACGATTACAGATCAACCAGAAGATCCAATCATCAGTCCAGTAGCAACAATTTGTGATGGCGAGACTTTAGAAGTCTCCATCCAAACATACAATGGAACAAATGTCATCTACGATTGGATGTACAACGGAGTATCCTTAAATAACAATAGTTCTACATTAATCATCGATCCAGCGACGAATGCAAATAACGGAATCTACGAAGTAGCGGTAACCGTAGATGGCTGTACAAGTGATACTTCTAACATTACAATTACAATCAACGATCCGATCCTAGTAAGTGTAAATGATCAGACGTTAAATTGTATCGACGCCGGAACAGATTTAACCTTAGTAAATAATGTAAGTGGCGGCACCGCACCATATTTATATTCATGGACAGGGCCAAATGGTTTTACGTCTACATCAACGACACCAGTTTTAACCAACATAAGTAGTTTAGAATCAGGTGTTTATACATTAGAAATTACAGACAATGTAGGCTGCGTAAGTGCAGCAGCAAGTGGTACGATCACCATTACAGATCAACCAGAAGATCCAATCATCAGTCCAGTAGCAACAATTTGCGATGGCGAGACCTTAGAAATCTCCATCCAAACTTATACTGGAACCAATGTCATTTACGATTGGATATATAATGGTACTTCGTTAACTAACAATAGTTCTACATTAATCATCGATCCAGCGACGAATGCGAATAACGGAATTTACGAAGTAGCCGTAACCGTAGATGGTTGTACCAGCGATACTTCTAACATTACAATTACAATCAATGATCCGATCCTAGTAAGTGTAAATGACCAGACCTTAAATTGTATCGATGCCGGCACAGATTTAACCTTAGTAAATAATGTAAGTGGAGGAACTGCACCATATTTATATTCATGGACAGGACCAAATGGCTTTACGTCCACAGCAACGACACCAGTTTTGACCAACGTAAGTAATTTAGAATCAGGGGTTTATACATTAGAAATTACAGATAATGTAGGCTGCGTAAGTGCAGCAGCAAGTGGCACGATCACAATTACGGATCAACCAGAAGATCCAATCATCAGCCCAGTAGCAACAATTTGCGATGGCGAGACTTTAGAAATCTCCATCCAAACTTATACTGGAACCAATATCATCTACGATTGGATGTACAACGGAGTATCCTTAACTAACAATAGTTCTACATTAATCATCGATCCAGCGACGAATGCAAATAACGGAATCTATGAAGTAGCCGTAACAGTAGATGGCTGTACCAGCGATACTTCTAACATTACAATTACAATCAACGATCCGATCCTAGTAAGTGTAAATGATCAGACGTTAAACTGTATCGATGCCGGCACAGATTTAACATTAATAAATAATGTAAGTGGTGGAACTGCACCATATTTATATTCATGGACAGGACCAAATGGTTTTACGTCCACTTCAGCGACACCAGTTCTGACCAACGTAAGTAATTTAGAATCAGGTGTTTATACATTAGAAATTACAGATAATGTAGGCTGTATAAGTGCAGCAACAAGTGGTACGATCACGATTACGGATCAACCAGAAGATCCAATCATCAGTCCAGTAGCAACAATTTGCGATGGAGAAACTTTAGAAATCTCCATCCAAACATACAATGGAACCAATGTCATCTACGATTGGATATACAACGGAGCATCATTAACTAACAATAGTTCTACATTAATCATCGACCCAGCGACGAATGCAAATAGTGGAATCTACGAAGTAGCCGTAACAGTAGATGGTTGTACAAGTGATACTTCTAACATTACAATTACAATCAACGATCCGATCCTAGTAAGTGTAAATGACCAGACGTTAAATTGTATCGACGCTGGAACAGATTTGACCTTAGTAAATAATGTAAGTGGTGGAACCGCTCCATATTTATATTCATGGACAGGACCAAATGGATTTACGTCTACCTCAGCGACACCAGTTTTGACAAACATAAGTAATTTAGAATCAGGAGTTTATACATTGGAAATTACAGATAATGTAGGCTGCGTAAGTGCAGCAGCAAGTGGTACGATCACGATTACGGATCAACCAGAAGACCCAATCATCAGCCCAGTAGCAACAATTTGTGATGGAGAAACTTTAGAAATCTCGATTCAAAATGGTTCAGCATATAACGGAACAAATGTCATTTACGATTGGATGTACAACGGAGTATCCTTAACTAACAATAGTTCTACATTAATCATCGATCCAGCGACGAATGCAAATAACGGAATTTACGAAGTAGCCGTAACAGTAGATGGCTGTACCAGCGATACTTCTAACATTACAATTACAATCAACGACCCGATCCTAGTAAGTGTAAATGATCAGACCTTAGATTGTATCGATGCCGGCACAGATTTAACCTTAGTAAATAATGTAAGTGGGGGAACTGCACCATATTTATATTCATGGACAGGACCAAATGGTTTTACGTCAACTTCAGCGACACCAGTTTTGACCAATGTAAGTAGTTTAGAATCAGGAGTTTATACATTGGAAATTACAGATAATGTAGGTTGTGTAAGTGCAGCAGCAAGTGGAACGATCACCATTACGGATCAACCAGAAGATCCAATCATCAGTCCAGTAGCAACAATTTGCGATGGAGAAACTTTAGAAATTTCCATCCAAAATGGTACAACTTATACTGGCACCAACGTGATCTACGATTGGATGTACAACGGAGCTTCGTTAACTAACAATAGTTCTACATTAATCATCGATCCAGCGACGAATGCAAATAACGGAATTTACGAAGTAGCGGTAACCGTAGATGGCTGTACAAGCGATACTTCTAACATTACAATTACAATCAATGATCCGATCCTAGTAAGTGTAAATGATCAGACGTTAAACTGTATCGACGCCGGAACAGATTTAACCTTAGTAAATAGTGTAAGTGGTGGTACTGCACCATATTTATATTCATGGACAGGACCAAATGGATTTACGTCTACATCAACGACTCCAGTTTTGACCAACGTAAGTAGTTTAGAATCAGGTGTTTATACATTAGAAATTACAGATAATGTAGGATGTATAAGTGCAGCAGCAAGTGGAACGATCACGATTACAGATCAACCAGAAGATCCAATCATCAGCCCAGTAGCAACAATTTGCGATGGCGAGACTTTAGAAGTTTCCATCCAAACTTACAACGGCACGAATGTAATTTACGATTGGATGTACAACGGAGTATCCTTAAATAACAATAGTTCTACATTAATCATCGATCCAGCGACGAATGCAAATAACGGATTATACGAAGTAGCCGTAACCGTAGATGGTTGTACGAGCGATACTTCTAACATTACAATTACAATCAATGATCCGATACTAGTAAGTGTAAATGACCAGACGTTAAACTGTATCGACGCAGGCACAGATTTAACCTTAGTAAATAATGTAAGTGGCGGCACCGCACCATATTTATATTCTTGGACAGGACCAAATGGCTTTACCTCCACAGCAGCGACACCAGTTTTGACCAACATAAGTAGTTTAGAATCAGGAGTTTATACATTAGAAATTACAGATAATGTAGGCTGTATAAGTGCAGCAGCAAGTGGTACGATCACAATTACAAATCAACCAGAAGATCCAATCATCAGCCCAGTAGCAACAATTTGTGATGGCGAGACCTTAGAAATTTCCATCCAAAATGGTACAACTTATACTGGAACCAATGTCATCTACGATTGGATGTACAACGGAGTGTCCTTAACTAACAATAGTTCTACATTAATCATCGATCCAGCGACGAATGCAAATAACGGAATTTACGAAGTAGCCGTAATCGTAGATGGTTGTACCAGCGATACTTCTAACATTACAATTACAATCAACGATCCGATCCTAGTAAGTGTAAATGACCAGACCTTAGATTGTATCGACGCCGGAACAGATTTAACCTTAGTAAATAATGTAAGTGGTGGAACTGCACCATATTTATATTCATGGACAGGACCAAATGGCTTTACGTCCACCTCAGCGACACCAGTTTTGACCAACATAAGTAGTTTAGAATCAGGTGTTTATACATTAGAAATTACAGATAATGTAGGCTGTATAAGTGCAGCAGCAAGTGGTACGATCACAATTACGGATCAACCAGAAGATCCAATCATCAGTCCAGTAGCAACAATTTGCGATGGCGAGACTTTAGAAATTTCCATCCAAAATGGTACAACTTATACTGGAACCAATGTCATTTACGATTGGATGTACAACGGAGCTTCGTTAACTAACAATAGTTCTACATTAATCATCGATCCAGCGACGAATGCAAATAACGGAATTTACGAAGTAGCCGTAACCGTAGATGGTTGTACCAGCGATACTTCTAACATTACAATTACAATCAACGATCCGATCCTAGTAAGTGTAAATGATCAGACGTTAAATTGTATCGACGCCGGAACAGATTTAACCTTAGTAAATAATGTAAGTGGCGGCACCGCACCATATTTATATTCATGGACAGGGCCAAATGGTTTTACGTCTACATCAACGACACCAGTTTTAACCAACATAAGTAGTTTAGAATCAGGTGTTTATACATTAGAAATTACAGACAATGTAGGCTGCGTAAGTGCAGCAGCAAGTGGTACGATCACCATTACAGATCAACCAGAAGATCCAATCATCAGTCCAGTAGCAACAATTTGCGATGGCGAGACCTTAGAAATCTCCATCCAAACTTATACTGGAACCAATGTCATTTACGATTGGATATATAATGGTACTTCGTTAACTAACAATAGTTCTACATTAATCATCGATCCAGCGACGAATGCGAATAACGGAATTTACGAAGTAGCCGTAACCGTAGATGGTTGTACCAGCGATACTTCTAACATTACAATTACAATCAATGATCCGATCCTAGTAAGTGTAAATGATCAGACGTTAAACTGTATCGACGCCGGCACAGATTTGACATTAGTAAATAATGTAAGTGGTGGAACTGCACCATATTTATATTCATGGACAGGACCAAATGGATTTACGTCCACAGCAACGACACCAGTTTTGACCAACGTAAGTAATTTAGAATCAGGGGTTTATACATTAGAAATTACAGATAATGTAGGCTGCGTAAGTGCAGCAGCAAGTGGCACGATCACAATTACGGATCAACCAGAAGATCCAATCATCAGCCCAGTAGCAACAATTTGCGATGGCGAGACTTTAGAAATCTCCATCCAAACTTATACTGGAACCAATATCATCTACGATTGGATGTACAACGGAGTATCCTTAACTAACAATAGTTCTACATTAATCATCGATCCAGCGACGAATGCAAATAACGGAATCTATGAAGTAGCCGTAACAGTAGATGGCTGTACCAGCGATACTTCTAACATTACAATTACAATCAACGACCCGATCCTAGTAAGTGTAAATGATCAGACCTTAGATTGTATCGATGCCGGCACAGATTTAACCTTAGTAAATAATGTAAGTGGGGGAACTGCACCATATTTATATTCATGGACAGGACCAAATGGTTTTACGTCAACTTCAGCGACACCAGTTTTGACCAATGTAAGTAGTTTAGAATCAGGAGTTTATACATTGGAAATTACAGATAATGTAGGTTGTGTAAGTGCAGCAGCAAGTGGAACGATCACGATTACGGATCAACCAGAAGATCCAATCATCAGCCCAGTAGCAACAATTTGCGATGGCGAGACCTTAGAAATCTCCATCCAAACTTATACTGGAACCAATGTCATTTACGATTGGATGTACAACGGAGCATCATTAAATAACAATAGTTCTACATTAATCATCGATCCAGCGACGAATGCAAATAACGGAATCTACGAAGTAGCCGTAACAGTAGATGGCTGTACCAGCGATACTTCTAACATTACAATTACAATCAACGACCCGATCCTAGTAAGTGTAAATGATCAGACCTTAGATTGTATCGATGCCGGCACAGATTTAACCTTAGTAAATAATGTAAGTGGGGGAACTGCACCATATTTATATTCATGGACAGGACCAAATGGTTTTACGTCCACAGCAACGACACCAGTTTTAACCAACATAAGTAGTTTAGAATCAGGAGTTTATACATTGGAAATTACAGATAATGTAGGCTGCGTAAGTGCAGCAGCAAGTGGTACGATCACGATTACGGATCAACCAGAAGACCCAATCATCAGCCCAGTAGCAACAATTTGTGATGGAGAAACTTTAGAAATCTCGATTCAAAATGGTTCAGCATATAACGGAACAAATGTCATCTACGATTGGATGTACAACGGAGTATCCTTAACTAACAATAGTTCTACATTAATCATCGATCCAGCGACGAATGCGAATAACGGAATTTACGAAGTAGCCGTAACCGTAGATGGCTGTACAAGTGATACTTCTAACATTACAATTACAATCAACGACCCGATCCTAGTAAGTGTAAATGATCAGACGTTAAACTGTATCGATGCCGGCACAGATTTAACATTAGTAAATAGCGTAAGTGGTGGCACCGCACCATATTTATATTCTTGGACAGGACCAAATGGCTTTACGTCCACCTCAGCGACACCAGTAATAAGTAATATAAGTAGTTTAGAATCAGGAGTTTATACATTGGAAATTACAGATAATGTTGGCTGTGTAAGTGCAGCAGCAAGTGGTACGATCACGATTACGGATCAACCAGAAGATCCAATCATCAGCCCAGTAGCAACAATTTGCGATGGAGAGACCTTAGAAATCTCCATCCAAACTTATACTGGCACGAATGTCATTTACGATTGGATATATAATGGTGCTTCGTTAAATAACAATAGTTCTACATTAATCATCGATCCAGCGACGAATGCAAATAACGGATTATACGAAGTAGCCGTAACAGTAGATGGCTGTACAAGTGATACTTCTAACATTACAATTACAATCAACGATCCGATCCTAGTAAGTGTAAATGACCAGACTTTAAATTGTATTGATGCCGGAACAGATTTAACCTTAGTAAATAATGTAAGTGGCGGAACTGCACCATATTTATATTCTTGGACAGGACCAAATGGCTTTACGTCCACAGCAACGACACCAGTTTTAACCAACGTAAGTAGTTTAGAGTCAGGAGTTTATACATTGGAAATTACAGATAATGTAGGCTGCGTAAGTGCAGCAGCAAGTGGTACGATCACGATTACGGATCAACCAGAAGATCCAATCATCAGCCCAGTAGCAACAATTTGCGATGGCGAGACTTTAGAAATCTCCATCCAAACTTATACTGGAACCAATATCATCTACGATTGGATGTACAACGGAGTATCCTTAACTAACAATAGTTCTACATTAATCATTGATCCAGCGACGAATGCAAATAACGGAATCTACGAAGTAGCCGTAACCGTAGATGGCTGTACAAGCGATACTTCTAACATTACAATTACAATCAACGATCCGATCCTAGTAAGTGTAAATGATCAGACGTTAAATTGTATCGATGCTGGAACAGATTTGACATTAGTAAATAATGTAAGTGGTGGCACCGCACCATATTTATATTCATGGACAGGACCAAATGGCTTTACGTCCACAGCAGCGACTCCAGTTTTAACCAACGTAAGTAGTTTAGAATCAGGAGTTTATACATTGGAAATTACAGATAATGTTGGCTGTGTAAGTGCAGCAGCAAGTGGTACGATCACGATTACGGATCAACCAGAAGATCCAATCATCAGCCCAGTAGCAACAATTTGCGATGGAGAGACCTTAGAAATCTCCATCCAAACTTATACTGGCACGAATGTCATTTACGATTGGATATATAATGGTGCTTCGTTAAATAACAATAGTTCTACATTAATCATCGATCCAGCGACGAATGCAAATAACGGAATTTACGAAGTAGCCGTAACAGTAGATGGCTGTACGAGCGATACTTCTAACATTACAATTACAATCAATGATTCGATCCTAGTAAGTGTAAATGACCAGACCTTAAATTGTATCGATGCCGGCACAGATTTAACCTTAGTAAATAATGTAAGTGGAGGAACTGCACCATATTTATATTCATGGACAGGACCAAATGGTTTTACGTCCACAGCAACGACACCAGTTTTAACCAACATAAGTAGTTTAGAATCAGGAGTTTATACATTGGAAATTACAGATAATGTAGGCTGCGTAAGTGCAGCAGCAAGTGGTACGATCACGATTACGGATCAACCAGAAGACCCAATCATCAGCCCAGTAGCAACAATTTGTGATGGAGAAACTTTAGAAATCTCGATTCAAACTTATACTGGAACCAATATCATCTACGATTGGATGTACAACGGAGTATCCTTAACTAACAATAGTTCTACATTAATCATTGATCCAGCGACGAATGCAAATAACGGAATCTACGAAGTAGCCGTAACCGTAGATGGCTGTACAAGCGATACTTCTAACATTACAATTACAATCAACGATCCGATCCTAGTAAGTGTAAATGATCAGACGTTAAATTGTATCGATGCTGGAACAGATTTGACATTAGTAAATAATGTAAGTGGTGGCACCGCACCATATTTATATTCATGGACAGGACCAAATGGCTTTACGTCCACAGCAGCGACTCCAGTTTTAACCAACGTAAGTAGTTTAGAATCAGGCGTTTATACATTGGAAATTACAGATAATGTAGGATGTATAAGTGCAGCAGCAAGTGGAACGATCACGATTACAGATCAACCAGAAGATCCAATCATCAGCCCAGTAGCAACAATTTGCGATGGCGAGACCTTAGGAATCTCGATCCAAACTTACAACGGCACGAATGTAATTTACGATTGGATGTACAGCGGAGTATCCTTAAATAACAATAGTTCTACATTAATCATCGATCCAGCGACGAATGCAAATAACGGATTATACGAAGTAGCCGTAACCGTAGATGGCTGTACAAGTGATACTTCTAACATTACAATTACAATCAATGATCCGATCCTAGTAAGTGTAAATGATCAGACGTTAAATTGTATTGATGCCGGAACAGATTTAACCTTAGTAAATAGCGTAAGTGGTGGAACTGCACCATATTTATATTCATGGACAGGACCAAATGGCTTTACGTCAACTTCAGCGACACCAGTTTTGACCAACATAAGTAGTTTAGAATCAGGTGTTTATACATTAGAAATTACAGATAATGTAGGTTGTATAAGTGCAGCGGCAAGTGGTACGATCACCATTACGGATCAACCAGAAGATCCAATCATCAGTCCAGTAGCAACGATTTGCGATGGAGAAACTTTAGAAATTTCCATCCAAACTTATACTGGAACCAATGTCATTTACGATTGGATATATAATGGTACTTCGTTAACTAACAATAGTTCTACATTAATCATCGATCCAGCGACGAATGCGAATAACGGAATTTACGAAGTAGCCGTAACCGTAGATGGTTGTACCAGCGATACTTCTAACATTACAATTACAATCAATGATCCGATCCTAGTAAGTGTAAATGATCAGACGTTAAACTGTATCGACGCCGGCACAGATTTGACATTAGTAAATAATGTAAGTGGTGGAACTGCACCATATTTATATTCATGGACAGGACCAAATGGATTTACGTCCACTTCAGCGACACCAGTTTTAACCAACATAAGTAGTTTAGAGTCAGGAGTTTATACATTAGAAATTACAGATAATGTAGGCTGTATAAGTGCAGCAGAAAGTGGCACGATCACGATTACAGATCAACCAGAAGATCCAATCATCAGTCCAGTAGCAACAATTTGTGATGGCGAGACTTTAGAAGTCTCCATCCAAACATACAATGGAACAAATGTCATCTACGATTGGATGTACAACGGAGTATCCTTAAATAACAATAGTTCTACATTAATCATCGATCCAGCGACGAATGCAAATAACGGAATCTACGAAGTAGCGGTAACCGTAGATGGCTGTACAAGTGATACTTCTAACATTACAATTACAATCAACGATCCGATCCTAGTAAGTGTAAATGATCAGACGTTAAATTGTATCGACGCCGGAACAGATTTAACCTTAGTAAATAATGTAAGTGGCGGCACCGCACCATATTTATATTCATGGACAGGGCCAAATGGTTTTACGTCTACATCAACGACACCAGTTTTAACCAACATAAGTAGTTTAGAATCAGGTGTTTATACATTAGAAATTACAGACAATGTAGGCTGCGTAAGTGCAGCAGCAAGTGGTACGATCACCATTACAGATCAACCAGAAGATCCAATCATCAGTCCAGTAGCAACAATTTGCGATGGCGAGACCTTAGAAATCTCCATCCAAACTTATACTGGAACCAATGTCATTTACGATTGGATATATAATGGTACTTCGTTAACTAACAATAGTTCTACATTAATCATCGATCCAGCGACGAATGCGAATAACGGAATTTACGAAGTAGCCGTAACCGTAGATGGTTGTACCAGCGATACTTCTAACATTACAATTACAATCAATGATCCGATCCTAGTAAGTGTAAATGATCAGACGTTAAACTGTATCGACGCCGGCACAGATTTGACATTAGTAAATAATGTAAGTGGTGGAACTGCACCATATTTATATTCATGGACAGGACCAAATGGATTTACGTCCACAGCAACGACACCAGTTTTGACCAACGTAAGTAATTTAGAATCAGGGGTTTATATATTAGAAATTACAGATAATGTAGGCTGCGTAAGTGCAGCAGCAAGTGGCACGATCACAATTACGGATCAACCAGAAGATCCAATCATCAGCCCAGTAGCAACAATTTGCGATGGCGAGACTTTAGAAATCTCCATCCAAACTTATACTGGAACCAATATCATCTACGATTGGATGTACAACGGAGTATCCTTAACTAACAATAGTTCTACATTAATCATCGATCCAGCGACGAATGCAAATAACGGAATCTACGAAGTAGCCGTAACCGTAGATGGTTGTACGAGCGATACTTCTAACATTACAATTACAATCAATGACCCGATCCTAGTAAGTGTAAATGACCAGACTTTAAACTGTATTGATGCCGGAACAGATTTAACCTTAGTAAATAATGTAAGTGGAGGAACTGCACCATATTTATATTCATGGACAGGGCCAAATGGCTTTACGTCCACAGCAGCGACTCCAGTTTTGACTAACGTAAGTAGTTTAGAATCAGGTGTTTATACATTAGAAATTACAGATAATGTAGGCTGTATAAGTGCAGCAGCAAGTGGAACGATCACCATTACGGATCAACCAGAAGATCCAATCATCAGTCCAGTAGCAACAATTTGCGATGGCGAGACCTTAGAAATCTCCATTCAAACTTATACTGGAACCAATGTCATTTACGATTGGATGTACAACGGAGCTTCGTTAACTAACAATAGTTCTACATTAATTATCGATCCAGCGACGAATGTAAATAATGGAATCTACGAAGTAGCCGTAACAGTAGATGGTTGTACAAGTGATACTTCTAACATTACAATTACAATCAACGATCCGATTCTAGTAAGTGTAAATGACCAGACGTTAAATTGTATCGACGCCGGCACAGATTTAACCTTAGTAAATAATGTAAGTGGAGGCACAGCACCATATTTATATTCATGGACAGGACCAAATGGCTTTACGTCCACAGCAACGACACCAGTTTTAACCAACGTAAGTAGTTTAGAATCAGGCGTTTATACATTGGAAATTACAGATAATGTAGGTTGTATAAGCGCAGCAGCAAGTGGTACGATCACCATTACAGATCAACCAGAAGATCCAATCATCAGTCCAGTAGCAACAATTTGTGATGGAGAAACTTTAGAAATTTCCATCCAAACTTATACTGGAACCAATGTCATCTACGATTGGATGTACAACGGAGTATCCTTAACTAACAATAGTTCTACATTAATCATCGATCCAGCGACGAATGCAAATAACGGAATTTACGAAGTAGCCGTAACCGTAGATGGTTGTACCAGCGATACTTCTAACATTACAATTACAATCAACGATCCGATCCTAGTAAGTGTAAATGACCAGACCTTAGATTGTATCGACGCCGGCACAGATTTAACCTTAGTAAATAATGTAAGTGGTGGAACTGCACCATATTTATATTCATGGACAGGACCAAATGGCTTTACGTCCACCTCAGCGACACCAGTTTTGACCAACATAAGTAGTTTAGAATCAGGTGTTTATACATTAGAAATTACAGATAATGTAGGCTGTATAAGTGCAGCAGCAAGTGGTACGATCACAATTACGGATCAACCAGAAGATCCAATCATCAGTCCAGTAGCAACAATTTGCGATGGCGAGACTTTAGAAATCTCCATTCAAAATGGTTCAGCATATAGCGGCACGAATGTCATCTACGACTGGATATATAATGGAACTTCCTTAATTAACAATAGTTCTACATTAATCATCGATCCAGCGACGAATGCAAATAACGGAATCTACGAAGTAGCCGTAACCGTAGATGGTTGTACCAGCGATACTTCTAACATTACAATTACAATCAATGATCCGATCCTAGTAAGTGTAAATGACCAGACGTTAAATTGTATTGATGCCGGCACAGATTTAACCTTAGTAAATAATGTAAGTGGCGGCACCGCACCATATTTATATTCATGGACAGGACCAAATGGTTTTACGTCCACAGCAGCGACACCAGTTTCAACCAACATAAGTGGTTTAGAATCAGGCGTTTATACATTAGAAATTACAGATAATGTAGGCTGTATAAGTGCAGCAGCAAGTGGCACGATCACCATTACGGATCAACCAGCAGATCCAATCATCAGCCCAGTAGCAACAATTTGTGATGGCGAGACCTTAGAAATCTCCATCCAAACTTATACTGGCACGAATGTCATTTACGATTGGATATATAATGGCACCTCATTAAATAACAATAGTTCTACATTAATCATCGATCCAGCGACGAATGCAAATAACGGAATTTACGAAGTAGCCGTAACAGTAGATGGTTGTACCAGCGATACTTCTAACATTACAATTACAATCAATGATTCGATTCTAGTAAGTGTAAATGACCAGACCTTAAATTGTATCGACGCCGGCACAGATTTAACCTTAGTAAATAATGTAAGTGGTGGCACCGCACCATATTTATATTCATGGACAGGACCAAATGGTTTTACGTCAACTTCAGCGACACCAGTTTTAACCAACGTAAGTAGTTTAGAATCAGGCGTTTATACATTAGAAATTACAGATAATGTAGGCTGTATAAGTGCAGCAGCAAGTGGTACGATCACCATTACAGATCAACCAGAAGACCCAATCATCAGCCCAGTAGCAACAATTTGCGATGGAGAAACTTTAGAAATTTCCATCCAAACTTATACTGGAACGAATGTCATCTACGATTGGATGTACAACGGAGTATCCTTAACTAACAATAGTTCTACATTAATCATCGATCCAGCGACGAATGCAAATAACGGAATTTACGAAGTAGCCGTAACAGTAGATGGCTGTACCAGCGATACTTCTAACATTACAATTACAATCAACGACCCGATCCTAGTAAGTGTAAATGATCAGACCTTAGATTGTATCGATGCCGGCACAGATTTAACCTTAGTAAATAATGTAAGTGGGGGAACTGCACCATATTTATATTCATGGACAGGACCAAATGGTTTTACGTCAACTTCAGCGACACCAGTTTTGACCAATGTAAGTAGTTTAGAATCAGGAGTTTATACATTGGAAATTACAGATAATGTAGGTTGTGTAAGTGCAGCAGCAAGTGGAACGATCACCATTACGGATCAACCAGAAGACCCAATCATCAGCCCAGTAGCAACAATTTGTGATGGAGAAACTTTAGAAATCTCCATCCAAACTTACAACGGCACCAATGTCATCTACGATTGGATGTACAACGGAGCATCCTTAAATAACAATAGTTCTACATTAATCATCGACCCAGCGACGAATGCAAATAACGGATTATACGAAGTAGCTGTAACCGTAGATGGCTGTACCAGCGATACTTCTAACATTACAATTACAATCAACGATCCGATCCTAGTAAGTGTAAATGATCAGACGTTAAACTGTATCGATGCCGGAACAGATTTAACATTAATAAATAATGTAAGTGGCGGCACCGCACCATATTTATATTCATGGACAGGACCAAATGGTTTTACGTCAACTTCACCGACTCCAATTTTGACCAACGTAAGTAGTTTAGAATCAGGAGTTTATACATTGGAAATTACAGATAATGTAGGTTGTGTAAGTGCAGCAGCAAGTGGAACGATCACGATTACGGATCAACCAGAAGATCCAATCATCAGCCCAGTAGCAACAATTTGCGATGGCGAGACCTTAGAAATCTCCATCCAAACTTATACTGGAACCAATGTCATTTACGATTGGATGTACAACGGAGCATCATTAAATAACAATAGTTCTACATTAATCATCGATCCAGCGACGAATGCAAATAACGGAATCTACGAAGTAGCCGTAACAGTAGATGGCTGTACCAGCGATACTTCTAACATTACAATTACAATCAACGACCCGATCCTAGTAAGTGTAAATGATCAGACCTTAGATTGTATCGATGCCGGCACAGATTTAACCTTAGTAAATAATGTAAGTGGCGGCACAGCACCATATTTATATTCATGGACAGGACCAAATGGCTTTACGTCCACCTCAGCGACACCAGTTTTGACCAACATAAGTAGTTTAGAATCAGGTGTTTATACATTAGAAATTACAGATAATGTAGGCTGCGTAAGTGCAGCAGCAAGTGGAACGATCACGATTACAGATCAACCAGAAGATCCAATCATCAGTCCAGTAGCAACAATTTGCGATGGAGAAACTTTAGAAATTTCCATCCAAACTTACAACGGCACGAATGTAATTTACGATTGGATGTACAACGGAGTATCCTTAACTAACAATAGTTCTACATTAATCATCGATCCAGCGACGAATGCAAATAACGGATTATACGAAGTAGCCGTAACCGTAGATGGTTGTACGAGCGATACTTCTAACATTACAATTACAATCAATGATCCGATACTAGTAAGTGTAAATGACCAGACGTTAAACTGTATCGACGCAGGCACAGATTTAACCTTAGTAAATAATGTAAGTGGCGGCACCGCACCATATTTATATTCTTGGACAGGACCAAATGGCTTTACCTCCACAGCAGCGACACCAGTTTTAACCAACGTAAGTAGTTTAGAATCAGGAGTTTATACATTGGAAATTACAGATAATGTAGGCTGTATAAGTGCAGCAGCAAGTGGTACGATCACGATTACGGATCAACCAGAAGATCCAATCATCAGTCCATTAGCAACAATTTGCGATGGCGAGACTTTAGAAGTTTCCATCCAAACTTACAACGGCACGAATGTAATTTACGATTGGATGTACAACGGAGTATCCTTAAATAACAATAGTTCTACATTAATCATCGATCCAGCGACGAATGCAAATAACGGATTATACGAAGTAGCCGTAACCGTAGATGGTTGTACGAGCGATACTTCTAACATTACAATTACAATCAATGATCCGATACTAGTAAGTGTAAATGACCAGACGTTAAACTGTATCGACGCAGGCACAGATTTAACCTTAGTAAATAATGTAAGTGGCGGCACCGCACCATATTTATATTCTTGGACAGGACCAAATGGCTTTACCTCCACAGCAGCGACACCAGTTTTGACCAACATAAGTAGTTTAGAATCAGGAGTTTATACATTAGAAATTACAGATAATGTAGGCTGTATAAGTGCAGCAGCAAGTGGTACGATCACAATTACAAATCAACCAGAAGATCCAATCATCAGCCCAGTAGCAACAATTTGTGATGGCGAGACCTTAGAAATTTCCATCCAAAATGGTACAACTTATACTGGAACCAATGTCATCTACGATTGGATGTACAACGGAGTGTCCTTAACTAACAATAGTTCTACATTAATCATCGATCCAGCGACGAATGCAAATAACGGAATTTACGAAGTAGCCGTAACCGTAGATGGTTGTACCAGCGATACTTCTAACATTACAATTACAATCAACGATCCGATCCTAGTAAGTGTAAATGACCAGACGTTAAATTGTATTGATGCCGGCACAGATTTAACCTTAGTAAATAATGTAAGTGGTGGAACTGCACCATATTTATATTCATGGACAGGACCAAATGGCTTTACGTCCACCTCAGCGACACCAGTTTTGACCAACATAAGTAGTTTAGAATCAGGTGTTTATACATTAGAAATTACAGATAATGTAGGCTGTATAAGTGCAGCAGCAAGTGGCACGATCACCATTACGGATCAACCAGCAGATCCAATCATCAGCCCAGTAGCAACAATTTGTGATGGCGAGACCTTAGAAATCTCCATCCAAACTTATACTGGAACCAATGTAATTTACGATTGGATATATAATGGCACCTCATTAAATAACAATAGTTCTACATTAATCATCGATCCAGCGACGAATGCAAATAACGGAATCTACGAAGTAGCCGTAACAGTAGATGGTTGTACCAGCGATACTTCTAACATTACAATTACAATCAATGATCCGATTCTAGTAAGTGTAAATGACCAGACCTTAAATTGTATCGACGCCGGCACAGATTTAACCTTAGTAAATAATGTAAGTGGTGGCACCGCACCATATTTATATTCATGGACAGGACCAAATGGCTTTACGTCAACTTCAGCGACACCAGTTTTAACCAACGTAAGTAGTTTAGAATCAGGCGTTTATACATTAGAAATTACAGATAATGTAGGCTGTATAAGTGCAGCAGCAAGTGGTACGATCACCATTACAGATCAACCAGAAGACCCAATCATCAGCCCAGTAGCAACAATTTGCGATGGAGAAACTTTAGAAATTTCCATCCAAACTTATACTGGAACGAATGTCATCTACGATTGGATGTACAACGGAGTATCCTTAACTAACAATAGTTCTACATTAATCATCGATCCAGCGACGAATGCAAATAACGGAATTTACGAAGTAGCCGTAACAGTAGATGGCTGTACCAGCGATACTTCTAACATTACAATTACAATCAACGACCCGATCCTAGTAAGTGTAAATGATCAGACCTTAGATTGTATCGATGCCGGCACAGATTTAACCTTAGTAAATAATGTAAGTGGGGGAACTGCACCATATTTATATTCATGGACAGGACCAAATGGTTTTACGTCAACTTCAGCGACACCAGTTTTGACCAATGTAAGTAGTTTAGAATCAGGAGTTTATACATTGGAAATTACAGATAATGTAGGTTGTGTAAGTGCAGCAGCAAGTGGAACGATCACCATTACGGATCAACCAGAAGACCCAATCATCAGCCCAGTAGCAACAATTTGTGATGGAGAAACTTTAGAAATCTCCATCCAAACTTACAACGGCACCAATGTCATCTACGATTGGATGTACAACGGAGCATCCTTAAAT